>CM031241.1:261695017-262001575 GCA_018340775.1 Taxus wallichiana var. yunnanensis
ATAGACATCTCAGCTGATCAAGGACCTAAAAGAGAGAAAAATTCAGCCAGATCCACTAGTCCCATAGCTAGATCAGCAGGAGACCTCCTTGTTGATATAGACACTATCTTACGTATCCAAGTTTCTAGAACACCGTTAGGTACTCAGAGAAAAGCGTGTAACTTCTAGTTCTAAAACGTAGAGGCCAAAAAGGCATACAATTACTTTGGATACTGTAATCGGGGTTGACTCTTCATATGACCATAGGAGGTCCACAACAACCATGAACTTATGGTTGTGATCCATGAGTCCCACAACCCAATCGGCCTACATATCAATCAAATATTGACACTAGGCTTACTGACAGCCCAGGTGTTTAGGTCTTCTCCACTCCCACCGAGACATCATCACACAACTATCATTATTAAATGTGGCAAATGCTAACTGCTGTAAGATTTGGACTGATCAGGTAGAATCGTCCATAAAACACCAAAAAGATCCACTACAAATTCAGCCATACCATTTTGCATGACCTTGTCGGGAGATATATACGAAGCACCCATAGGTCATCTTCCACGTATCCTGACCCATAGATGGATCAACGTGAGCTTGATATTGATTGGAGCCTTCGAGAAGCCATCCTCACCTGTCAACAATCTATCACACCGATTCAGTTAGGAGAGCTTTCTTTCCTTAGATTCTTAGATCCCTACATTGCATGTTGAAGACGTAAGATTACTAACTAGCTTATCTCGCACCCCACGTGTATTCCATCCCCACTTAGGTTGTCTCGGCACATCGACCTCGGAGGGCGGGTATGAGGAAGAGTTACTTATAGATTCCCATGCTCGCATGTCACTTTTCCATCGTCGATTGCCTTCCTCGATAGCTTTGATTTTGGTGAGAGTTTGATTAGATTTAAGGGAAAAAAACTCCTTAGTAACTCACACCAATGTGAATCCAGGTGCGGTTTAGCTCGAACTTGGGATCCTCTATCCTTATAGTGCTCCTCAACTTGAAGCTTATGTTTCTAGTGAGTAGCTTGCACTTACAGGTGGGTGTTGAAAGGAGAGCAGTTAAGCTCTTGAATATCTCTCAAATATTCAATATGAGAGGAAGCCATGAGCATTCTTGCAAAAAAAGAGTAGCTTGTTTCCCATAGAGTAGAAGAAAGAAGTGGACGAGTGATGACATGAGACCACCAATCAATCTAGCCAA
Source organism: Taxus wallichiana var. yunnanensis (assembly GCA_018340775.1). Classification (NCBI taxonomy): domain Eukaryota; kingdom Viridiplantae; phylum Streptophyta; class Pinopsida; order Cupressales; family Taxaceae; genus Taxus; species Taxus wallichiana. The sequence goes on from CM031241.1 coordinate 261,696,215, forward strand.
TCCCATCAATGCAGGTCTTAGGTCAAGAATCCAAATCGTCTTATATAATCCAAAGTTTGGGATGAGAAAGGTGGGATGTATTTAAATAGAGATGGGTGGACTTGGGATTGGGACACTAAAGTTCCATTGAATCCCAAAGAAGATAGGCTTATGGTCAAAACCAAAAGCAAAGTGTCCCACTGAGACCGGGGAGGTCAGATGAAGAGTCGAAGAAAACCATTTCTGATCTGAAAGTAGAGCTCTATCAAGATGCTTAAAAATATGTTATCACCAGCTACGAAAATTAGACCAAGTGAATCCAAGGTGGCGGCATTAAAGTGCTGCGGTGGTTGGGATCAAATGACAAAAGTTTATTGCGTAAGTAAAACCAGGATTCATGTTCACCAAAGCACACCGACGCATTATAAGCCATCCTAATTGTCTTCAGGAGATTGACCATGTTGAAATCACCACAAAAAGCCAGTAGTGAGGGCGATGATCGACCACCAACGCTAAAAAGAAGAACACTCAGAGGCATCATTGGAAGCATAGATATTGGGCAACCCAAGAATGTGGTTGTCAAAATCAAAAAGCATCAACACCACTGACGAGTGGGGTCAAAACCCCATGATATAATATTGGAATCATGAGATAACTTCTAGCAGAGAGAACCAGGCCAGATGGTACGCATAACAATAGAAAGATGGAAGCCAAATATTTTGACTTCTTGCAAACACAACACCTAAAACTTTGTAAAATTATTACAATCGGCTGTCTCGATAGAGATATCTCAAGTGAGTCAATCAGTAAGCCCCACGACATTTCATGAGTAAAATAACATGGAGAACTATCAAGGTGCATGTTTTCCTCCTCGAGGCAGGCCCCAATGCTCCCCAAAGAGGTTAGAGAAAGTGACTACTGCGCCTTCTCATGAAATATAATCGCTAATCTCGAAGCTCAATATTTGCGAGGCCTCTATAGAAAATCCTCCTCGCGGAAGGAGGAAGGACTTTGGGAATGACATAAAGCAACCCTACATCTCGACTACAGCCAAACGAATAGCGAGTAGTGTTATCCGAGAAGCTTGAAGTCTCAGGAAATGAGGGGTTTTGAAAGAGTAGGAGATGAGGGGCGAGAGCTGATGACAGTGCAACTTGCGGAGTCCAAGAGATGGTGGAAGTGCGGGCTTGAAAGGGTGTCCTGATGGCTGGCTTCAAATGAGTAGAAGTGGAAGTAACCACCGGTTTGTAAGTAGCTTGTTGGGGCTTATTTCGGGTAGAGGCTAAAGGTTTTTTGCCAATGACAGTAGTCCATCCATTAGGAGGAGGAGAAGTGCTGGATTTAGGGTCCATCGAGGGTTTCTCCGAAATTGACGATGAGCTTGGAGGCATGAGAGGACAGTCCTTGATCATATGGTTAGTAGATTGGCACCGAAAACAAGTGTTGGGAAGATTAATGTACATAAATTTCTACACAAAGTGGGTGTTTCCAACACTGGATATCAAGGGTATCTTTGAGGTCTTTTGAAAGATCAATTTCAACACAAACCTGTTTCTGGGGTCGAGCTGAATAGAACTTATGTTTCTCATGGCAGATGAGGTGACCTAAGGGTTTGATAAGTTGATCAATGAATCCCCACAGAGGTAAAGGAAGGCCTGGAAATTTGACCCAAACATGGATTTTGAGTTTAGCTTGTTCAGAGACTTGAAAGTCTCGAGTCCAGTGGGAGAAAACCACAAGAGTATTGTGAATAAACCAAGGACAATGGTTAGCTTGATGCCTTGCATATGTTTAGCATTAGTAAATTGAAACAGAAGAAACCATTGGTCATGTTTTGGACTCCCTCTACCTTGACTCCATGGGGTTGCCAATGATTATGAATCCATTGGCGGAGGATACCTTTAGGGGGAACTCGGCCCACAAAATAAGCAACAAGAGAATATGATTCAAACCAGTTGCAAGCTTTGTCAAAAGCTGGTAAATCAAGAACAATATCCGGGGAAGGAGTATTAGTATCCTTACGTCGTTGAACACCTTTGGGACAAACTTCCTCGCTTCGTTTGGTGCCATTGTCCAGAGATCTTGCGGTAAGACCAACATCAATTAGATGCATGGCTCGAGAGGTGGTCATTTTATAAGCCACCTCCCAAGGGGCGGAGTGGCGATCGATACAAAATTAATGCAGATAATCCCACCTGGATCTACGGATCGGTGATGTGTGCGTGATGGCGGCGTCTGACCAGGCAATGACCATTCACTGCTGAAAAAAGCTTGCTGAGCCTAAACCTAAGCGAAGCGTTTTTCCTTACTTTTTGTTTTTAGTTTGAAATAAATGAATATACTTTTAAATTTTTTACGATTAATTTATTAAAAAATATAACAGTCTGCAGATTGATTTTCCAGCCAAAAAGAAAATTAAAACCTCTTAATTTTATAAACATCCAATTAAGAAATGTGCAGATTTAGTTTAATATTGCTGTTGTTTTGAATTGGATTAAAACATAACTTTCATTCTCACTTATTCCTTGCATTTTAATTTTGCCTAGATCATATGCAGCCAAGTATTTTGTTACCTGGAGGACAATTTTATAAGGACAATTGAAATAGTAAAGCCATATAAGTTTTAATACTTTCAACTTTGAAAGTTTTTATCCTTTTACTTTAAAGTAATAAAATTTTCTCACATTGAAGACTTAGTTTTCATAAAATTGTGGGGATGTTTATTTTTTTAATTCTTTTAAAGCATGGGTTGAAATATAAGTAAAATGTTAATTAAATCATATGTATGTATTAGGTCTCTAGATTAATTAATATGTCTTTATTATTGAGTAGTAGATAATGGGTAATATGGATACTTTTACAATTAATGTAATAACAAAGATGAATATTTCTAAAAAAATAAAATAAATAGATAATATAGTAAATAATAATATTATGTTATTAAGAATCCAGAGAAAATATATTCATTTTTAGGATATTTTACTTTAAATTATTTATATGTGTATATTAAAAAAACATTGTAGTTATATGCGAGACTATGAGTAATTTTATAAAAATTCATAATACGTCCAAAAGTTCATGATTACCACCAATTGACATTTCGTTAGAATAAATGAAAAGGGGGTACCTCATCATTCTTAACGTTGAACTTGAGTTAATATGGTTAGCTTCTCCTTATTTTTCCTATCACACTTGCATAAATAAGAATAAGTAAATATTTTTTGACTAGGGGTAAAATTTGACATGCATGTTTATATGGGAACCCTATGATGATTTCCTTGCTCAAATATGTGATTAAACTATGTTCATTTGAACCAATAAGTACTGACTTGTTACATCCTTTGTTATCATGTAAACTCTAGTTGGACCCTCAGAACCTTCTGGTGTTGGAGTTTACAAATCCTCGGTGATGTGTGAGGGAGATAATGATTTGTAATATGGTATGGGACATTGATACAATGTATCAAAACCCACACACCTATCATGGTTTTCTCACTTATTAAATCCTTGTTTACCTTATGGAGATCACTTGATGTCCAGTATGAGGTTAGGAGGGATGAGAAAATTGGTAGCTGAGAGTTAATGTATAGTGAACATTGGAAGGTGGGACTAAAAGGATAAGGGAATTAGTTTAGTCTTCACCATGACTCAATAGGAATGGGTATGGGTCCTTCTTAGGGGTTACCAAAGATTGACTCAACTATCTAGGGTTACCGACATGCCCTGTATATGAGTTAGGATACATTGGGGGTCACCCTTTGAAATCCAAGTCTTATGGCCATAAGAAACCAATTTTAGTATTAATAAGAATGTAATTATTCTTTTCCAATTCACCATCCTGTATTACATCATGACTGGTTAGGTCATATGATATAGGGATTTGTATACATGGAACACTCTCTCTTTTGGTATCAGTTTTCATATCTACCTTCCTCGTGAAGGGTAGGGCCACTCTTGAGATATGAGAGTTGTGTGGGGGAACCAAACTAGCTCTATGGTTGGAGGAAAAGTGCTATGATGATGCTCTACCTCTCTTGCTTCATTATTGTGACATTGACATGATCTCCGGTGTTATCTCGATGGTGCCCACATTGAGAATTATCCTTATGTTCTTCCATATCAACATCTCTCAACAAAATATTGTATTCTTATTTGTAATCTGTATTTAAAAAAAAAAAGAAAATCATGTTGAGCATAATGATCATGTAGTGTACTTGAAAACTAATATGTACAAAGTTGAAAACATAGAATCTTCGTAGCATTATTATATTTATTGTGAACAAAAAAGAAATGGATAATGAATTATCTCATATGTCATTACATTCATATGCTAGTATGCTCTCTATGCTTAGTGAATTAAACAAGGTGGAATGAATTCATTCTCTTATGTAATTATCTTATTTGATTACAATAATATTAGTCAATTGATTAAATTACAAATAGATGATGCCATTTGATTATTGTACTTTCCATTTAATAAACAAGCATTAGTTGTTCCCTTTGATTTCTACATCGTGGATAGTTTAAGTTAAGAACTAGGGATTTGATTCTCGTCTTTGGTGGAATTATATGGAAATTCACATGAAGGAATGTATATAAATAATAATAAATTAATTAAATAAAAATTGGGTTTATTTCTAGTATTCTACCAGGGGTTCTTACACAAAGAACAATCCTAGAGAAAATGCTAGAGGACCTAATAATAAGATAATGTGAAGAATAAATATTCCATTATAGCCAGCACTTTGAAATGCACAAAAGAACCAAACAAAAGGTGTCTAAAATGGAAAGTATGCTGAGGCCCCCGAATTTGAAGAAGAAGAGGAAGGATTTGAGGGTGAGGAAATATAAAAGCGAATAAATGGAAATTGGAAGACAAAAATAAGAGCAAGAGGCCGATAATCACTTAATTGGTATTCTATTATCATCTTATATATATATATAATGGAGCCTCGCCAAAAAAAAGATGGATATTGTTGAGGTAATCATGGATTGCATTAAATAAGATCCCTTCTCTGTCGATGACATATTAGAGACATTATTTCCCTACTTATTTAGATGTGAATTAGGATAATCATATAGGTTCTTTACCAAGGCAAGCCAATTACAAAAAGATGTCGAGTTGGCTAATAGGTAAAATAGAACCGACACTGAGGAAGCCATGAAGGTTAAAGAGTTACAAATAAAGTAGTATGAAATAAACATCACTAGGAGGTGATGTCGAAGGATGTTGACCAACAATAAGACCTAGAAAAACTTAAATAGGTTGAATAAGGTAAAATGAGAGCAATTAGAAAAAATAAGGAGCAAGAAGAGAAAACCGAGAAAAATATCATGGCAACTACATTGAGAGCCCAACAATAAATTGAGAATGATAAAAAAGTAAAAGAGGATGAAGACAAAAAATAGAGAGCCATATATGCTCAAAATATAATTGATGAGGCGGAACAAGAGGCCAAGAAAGGGAGGAAGAAGTATGAAAACAAGAAGAGGAGAAGAAAAATAAAGCCATAGGGGATAAAGTTGAATAGGAAAAACCTACCAAGCATGTGAATTAGAAAATACATGATAAGTTATAAGAAAATATGGATAATTTTATTGTGTAGAAGGAATAGGAAGATAGGAAAGTTTCAACACAAAGTGGAGGTGGGGTAATTTGGAACTCATAACTCGATCATAAAATTATGCATTTTTTCATGATTTATCTATCAAGATCTCCCTCTAGGTGAAAGAATTAAGCACATATGTAATTTAATTGAAAGATGTCCATATTGTGTAGGACATGATACATTTAAACACTTTTTGAACATTCCCTCATGTTAGAGACACACTGGACATGGATTCATTCCCTTTTTCACCTTTCCACCCTAAACCTTTCACATGAAAAATGGATATCTTTAGAGACCACTCTCAATAAATAGCATATATAGTTTTTCTTTGGAAGATTTTTATATTTATAATTTTATTTCAATTATGGAAAGCCACAAATATTTTTGTTTTTAGTAATGATGTAATTTCTCAACATTTTTCTATAGATGAAAAATCATTGTTGTTTATATTCTTTTCCTACAAATCTAAGAACAAGCCGAGCATGTGGCTCTCGAGTTTAAACATTTCCCGAGAAGCTTATAAATCACCAAGGTAGAATCACTTACACTATGAGTTGGGTTCACTCGATCCCCGCGACAGGTCCTCTCCGCCTCTTACCACTTGGTGATAATGGATCCATTCACATAGTTGATTCTAGTTTCCTATTTATGTACACATTTCTATCATGTGGCATCAAAAAGGACATTGGATTTTTCCACCATGTTAGAGAAATTATACCATTAGTACTCTCCAAAGTAAAGGTGATGTTAATGTTATTTCCTCTCCACCACCAAGTTGGGAATCATGACACCTTTGGATATATTGGAAAACACTCAAACTTTGGGTGGCTTGCTTGATCTTCTAGTAGAGGACCCTATTGGTTTGGGGGCTCTCCTCTTAAGGATGACTTGTGCTTAGCTCTCTTGTGTTAATTTTTGTTTTGTAAACTTGGTTTCTAGTTGCTCGCTTGTGGCATTTTAGTTTATTGATGAGTATATGTTCTCTCTAGTTGGATATTAGGCTATAATTTGTTTGGCCACCTTTTATTATAACCAACTCATATTAATTTTTGGTTTAATATAATGATCCCTTTTATTATTATTTTAAATATAAAGAAAAACTTAAATATAAAGGTCAACCATAAATTACATAAGCTTATTTCAGATTTACAAATCTTAGCTATCATTAACTTGCCCAAACATTCCAAACCTTAATAATTAGTTTGGCCACTCCCCCTAAAACCTTATGTTATATTATAAAATGGAAAATTCACCCTAAATTATGTAGGCTAGTTTCCCATTTACTAATTTTAGTTATAAAATATTTCCCAAACAATACAAGCCTTGATAATTAGTTTGGGAAATGCTCACTAAAGCCTTTTGTTATATTATTATTGTTGTTTATGTTATATTACTAGCATTCACATGTGAAATGTATGATGGAAATGTCGAAGGGGATATGTCAAAGGATTCAAATTGGAGGGAGAGAAGTAGTGGGAGAGGAACAAAGGTGTAGAAGGAGGTGATTGAGGGTGGAAAAGTGTGAAGGTGGGAAAAATAGAATGGGGAAATAATGTGAAACTTGGGTAAGTCCTAGAATCTGTCTTCCTGGCCGCAATCCTTCTATGTGCCACTTTACTAGTCCTTACATGCATTTACGCATCTCACTTGCGCGCCACATTCCTCCATGCGCTCTTCATACTTAGCCATTTTTCTAGTCCAACAATTTGCATAATATATCTACACAATTTTTTTGGATGTGGAATTAACATTTTACTTACTACACTCGTAGATGATAATAACATAGATATCTTAAACACATCTTTCTAAAAGATGTCGATATATCACTCTCGATATACCTACCTAACATATATGACAAATATAATATGGACATCTCAAAACCAATCTCTTGATATCTTTTAAATAAATGTATTTAATATATCCATAATAGTTATTTTATATTTAATTAGCAACTCAATAAGTGAAAATAAACATTGATTTGGATTACCTTGTGATAATTCCCACTCCTCCAAGAGTCTCATGGGTAAATGTGATGACGACTTCACATTATAATAAAATGTGGAAGCTTATGAATTTTTATGACACTATATATAATGGAGGCCTTTGGTCCTTTGTTACGCTTTGAAATTTAATAGAACCATGTAACATTGGAATTTGTTTAATATATATTTAATTAAATAATATTGGTGTTCTGTCATTTTATTAAATTCTCTCCCTCTTATAATATTTTTAGAAGAAACAAATATAAGGAATGTTATAGGTCTTGAACTCAAAGATTACATATTGTGTTAATGTCTAGATGATGTATTGCAAATTTTTCAACTTATTTCTTTAAATTCTCTAAATTGAGTATTTTTATTTCATTTAATTTATATATTAATGTCCACCAAAAGATACAATGTAAAGAAAATAGGAGTACATTAGCACTTTCAAAAAAATACAAAAGAGAAAACTAAAATGAGTAAATACAAAGCAATAGGGCAAGAGAATTGAAGATAAAAAAGAAGAGGGCATTGTGTGGTAAGGCGAACCTTGTTTCTATGAAAAACATTACGATACTTAATATGGTTAAGAAGTGCATGATAAGTGTGTGGCCATGTGGATTATTAACCATGCAACATCTCATTGGTCTAACCTATAAGTTCTGAAGATGGCCATGGGATGTATTCCTATTGATGATGTGAGACTGTTGGAAGTTGAATACAATTACCCTAGTGCATGCCCCCCATCTGAAAATCTATTGACGAATATATAACATCTCCACAAGGAAGAGGGCTAAGCATATTTGGTCTAAATGGTCCTTGACCTCTAACTCAAAAGAAAAATCTAACAAATATAATGCTCCCAAAGGATATGGTGGTCTATCTCAATGCAAAGTTGATGGGAGAAAACTTTGAGTTGAGCAAGGAGAATCCTCAGGGTGCAAGGTAATTGTAGTTTTGTATACCTTGGGGCTTGGATAAACTCGTCACTGAAGTGAAGATAAGTTTGAGTAGTGTTGAAGTTTTGATGTGAGTGGCTCATTACTAAGACCATGTCGACTGGAGAAAGAATATATAAATATCTTTACCAAGGCCATTGTTTCTCTCTCTATTGGAGAGATCAGAAGCATCCACTCAGTCGCTATGCAAGGGTGGCATGTCAACATTAGGATCAATGAGGCAAAGCAACGAAGAGGCTCTTGCATGCCAACATAAATGAACCCACATTACAACACGGATTTACAAACGGTCTAAGTCCATGAACCATTGTCACCAAATGAAAGATCACTAAAATGGACAGGGCTATGCAAAATTTTGCAAGGATGATGGCATGAGGGATTGATCTCTTGGAAGAATATGTTTGGATAACATTGTGACAATAACTCTTTCTATACGTTATATAATTATAAATTTCTAATAGGTGCTTAAACTATTTGAAGCTTTCGGTTCAACTGAATAATTTTTGGTTCAACATTTTGTTGACTGTCATGTCTTTGATGATGTGTAGTGAGATGGCTCCCTCCTAATATCAACAATAAAACATTTTATGTTGTTAATCTATAACCTTTATATTGTAGTCAAATTTATATAGGCCTCTACCGTAAAGATTTAGTGCAATATTCTTTGTTGATACTCCATCTAAGATGAAACTTTCTAATTTATTAATATGGTTCAAACATATGGGCATCCAACCTTTGTCACACATAATAGACTAAGTGGGGGAGAATTTAGATTACTACAATTTAACACATTATCTATTGCAAATAGAATGTACATAGAAAGTTGTCCAACATCATAGAATGAAAATTCATTTCTTATCTTACATTACATCATTAGAGTGAAAATTCGATACATTAGTTAATTAGTTTGAAACATCATTATGATAAAAACCTTAAGCTATTGACAACATTTAAGCACATAGTTCCTAATATACATTTATGTCATCTTACTTTTATATTAAAGATCTCTGTGAAGGCTTACCTCGATGACTAGTGCTAAAATATAATCATAAAACAAATATGAAGTGTACCATATTAGTCTGGAGCTCAATAAAATTCCCAAAATTGAACTGCTTGAAGTGTTCAATGCACTTTCTAGCCATAAATGCTAAGTAATCCTAATATCTTACCTTAGTTGTGAGTAGTACTTGTTTAATTATCACCAATAATCCCCACAAGCACACTCTCCACCCATGAAATGATGGATACATTCGCCATCCCCTCACAACAACTTTTTTCCCAGTAAGTTTGGAGATCGCCTTGGTAACATTATGACAATCTCTTGTACATATGGTGGTTTGAACTATCCAGATAGGCACTCTAGGCAATGAATTCATCAGCCCAAAAGTAAGGGCAAGTGTTACACTGTGGCCACAAAAATATATTCCTTGTCCTCTTCCTTAACATGCAACAAATTGTTTGGTTCATGGATATATACCCAACTGACTTAATTTCTCACTGCCAAAAATAACTTGAGGGAAAGTACCAAAACATTACAAATGAGCTCTTAAGGGTTACTTAAAATTGGCCCAGAGGTGATTTTATTTGATTCTTTAGCATTGCATGGCAAATATATTTTGCTTAGTTTTAAAAATTGGGCTTTGAAGAATTGTGTACTTGCTTGATCTTATAGGTTGAGGGTCAAAGTTGCATTACACTAAGAGCCCATCTCTGAAATCTAGGTGATTCATAAATATTTAAGGATAATTTATAATTTATTAGGTTTTTGTTAAGCATTGGACCGGTTTCTTCAAAACAATTCACCTCCATAGGTTGGGATCATATGTTAAATAGTAGTAATTGTCCACAAATCTATGGGTAGTGCATGACCAAGTTATTGTGAGTACAAATTATACTGTATATTTCTGATGGTGGTCATGTCGATATATTTTTAGTTACTGAGAGCTAAGCCATGGGTAGCCATCGGACCATTCAACTATCAAATTTACCAGTAGTACAAGATTCTAAAGGGTTGGTTCAACAACTGGAAGATATTATTGGGAAGGGGACTATATATGCATGCAGACTGAGAACACCCAAATCTAACAAATCAATGATGTATGCTCACGTCCAATTTGAGAGCCATGAGTCAAAAGAGGTGGTTCACGGTTTGGCCAACATGGGTAATCTTAGGCTAGGTCTCAATAAATATATTTGCCATGCAATACTAAATAATCATATAAAATCAGCTCTGGGCCAGTTTTGATTTAGATTTAAAATGTATATGTACAAGTAGAACAAGCTTTTCACTGACAATATTATGGGGCCATGAAATCGAGAGGATAGATGTAGTAGTCGCTTGGGAACCATCTCCCCTTCGGTTCAGATCAAATCTAAATGGTCTCGACTCGATATTTAGCAACGGTCAAAACAAGGCACTAAAAAACAGGGTACACCCAAGCTTTTAGGTGCAACATCTAGACTACCTGGCATTTCGGATCACATCTTTACTAAATGCACAAATCATCTAAAGCTAATGTAGATTTCTATCGCTAACTTAAAATGCCAAATGAACATAGAGTGATAGAACATCTATAACTATTATTAGGTTGTTGAGAGATCAAGGGCATCGAGCCCTAAACTTCAAACATTAAATGAAATGTAGTTGGAAGTTTCTAGCTTGATTTCTGGTCTGATAATATCAAAACAGGAAGAATATTGAAGGAACTTATTCTTGTTGGGCATATATGAAGAACCCGCTTATTAAACGACTAATAAGAGGAACAACCCACTATTACTGGTATTTTTCCCATATTACCTTATATTAGACCTGCACGAGGAACCCACATACGAAACAAGCGGAAAGAGGATCGGCTATTGGAGAGTTTTTTTCATAATATTTTATAGGGTCAAGAATTAAATGTGTAGTTTAGTACCTTATAAACCTGATTTCTTCTCTAAGACTAAGAAAAAGAGTGATTTTTGAAAAAACTTGTGCTTATTAGTTATGGTATAAAAATACCCATTTGGCCTACATGAAAAATCCCCATACACAACACCCAGAAGAGTGAATCAGTATACCATTACTTGCGAATTTTACCATAAGCATATAAGTGTGTCCCACTTGGTAGCCAAAAATATTTTAAAATTTGACTAGTAAATAAATATTTAAAAATACTATACAAACTTTAAAGAATCAAGTAAATGGATGGCCAATATTTATAAGCTCTTAAAAATACGTTTATGTTTTGGTTGTTAGGTATCTAAAAGTACAAAAACTACAAAAAAGTGGGACACTTATATGCTTTGAATCTATCTTAACCATACCCAAATACCCAAGAAAAGACATTGAGAAATATTGTGCCTATAAGCCTAGATGAAGTACCCAAGTTTGAAACTTTTTAAAACCAGAAAAAGACCAGCTCATAATTACCTGTTATTTGATTTATGCGTTTCTCTGGCAGCCCAAGGAGCCATGGCCATTCTATGAGGTATGGGGCAGATCGGTTGGCCCTTTTCCAATCTTTGATTGATTTCATTAGCAAAAATATTCCGCAGATGGGTATTGAAGCCCAATTCGTTAGAAATTCTCAGAGGAAAGCCTCCTTGCCGAAATTGTAAAGGAAAAAAATAGTTTTCGACGGAGGAAATTTGCTCCAGTGCCGTTCTTTTAAAATAAAATTGCTCCCCCGACAAACCCGAAATATCAAAGCGAAAATCAATTTTCGCTGGAGAAAATTCAATCCAGAGCCTTTCTTTTCAAGAAAAATCGTTCCACGGAAACAATTGAAACCGAGTTCATCAGACTTTTGAAGGAGAGAGCAACGAAATCGAAAAATTCAAAGAAATTCGATCCAGAGCAGTTTTACGAAAGGAAATTCACCCCAAGGCTAAGGAACTCGAAATCAGGCTATTTCTTGCAGCAACGTTCGAGAACCCGCAGTAGAGGTCAAAATGCAAAATGAAGCTTAAAATATCGGTAATTTGAAAACACTACAGGATAACCAATGATTCGTATATTTCAAGCCAAAATCGGGTGCGACGAGGACAATATTTGATAAAAATTTTGTACATAGAGAGGGTTTTAAGTTCAAAACTTGAAATCTTCCATCGTATTGTGTAATTAAAAATGCTATCTTAAGTTCGCGATTTCACAAAGCTGCTTGAACATAACAAAAATAACTAATTTTTTTTTCAAAACGCCTATCAAATTTAAGCACGTGAAAAAACGTCAAAATGCCCATCAAATTTAAGCCAATGGCATGAATGACCGCATGTTATTTACCATAGGGAACGTCTTTCAAAGTGTAATTATTAGTTATATTTAAACTCACCTAAGATTAGCAATCGCATGCGCACAATGCAATGTGAACGCCGAACAATATATGTTATTTGAATTAGAGGGATAGTTATTACTTTTGTAGTTGATGTTGATAAGGGGTGTGATTGATTTTGTAAGTGTAGGAATATAGATGAAGCACTACATTAAAATTTTCTATCTCTACATTTTAAATTTGTTACAAATTTGTACATATACATTTGAAAATCTTATATCATGAGGAGTAAAAAACGGGTCTTATTGTTTTATGTATATTTGAGCAGTTTTGAGTGCACGTAATTACACTTCTATTCAAGTACTAACAAATTTAAAAAACTCGGTTACAAATTTCTCTCAATCCCAAACGACTGTCATTCTTGACTTCAAAAATTAATACAATAATCAACTACTATACCTTTTTTTGTTATATCAGTTTAATCCTCCAACTAGGTGGAAGTTCATCACAAGATTAATATTGGACCTACATTCATGCTTTTCCATGTCAACATGACATGGGATCATGCAAGAAAAGAATTTAAAGAGAACACAAACCCAATAGGCATATTATTCTCGTAATTTATCTATAACTATATCCACAATTAAGTTTATCTTGTTCTGAACTACACATGATGCTCTTCATCCAATGTAGAAAAAATTATATCGCATGAGCTTGCTTGATGTCATTTGGTCCAACTATTTTTCTTGTTTCTGCAGACATTGCATGGTATCTTTTTGTAGACAAAGTATGGTATCTGTTTTACAAGCAAGTGGAGCAGAGACATGTCCAAAGATCAAGGTGCATATAACACAAGCCAAAACCAACACATGCCCTTCTTGATGATTGAATAAATAAGGATGATGAAATGTGATGTACTAGAAGTTGATCATATATTGGTATTCCAAAGCTGAAACTCTAGCTAAACAGATTTCACAAAACACTATAAAGAACCTCTACCTATGTTATGGGTACCATAGGTTACATTGACCCTGAATATGCAAGAACATCAAGGCTTAATGACCAGTTTTTCCTTTAACAACCAATGGCCAATTGATAAGACGGTTTCTCAATGGCCAATTGTTTTTAGAGTATTGGTGCTCAAGAAGTGCATTGCAACAACTTAAAGAAAGCTGAAATAATTTAGACATAAAGAAAGGAAAAAGAGGTATCTTATTAAAGAATTCTGGTGCATTTTTGCACATAGCTGAGGTAGTGCCAACGAGACTTCAACATGACACTATAGCCAACACAAAGCAAAGGTTGGATGCTTCGAAGAAGAAAATAACCAAAGGAAGACATGAGCATTCATTGGAACACATTGAAAGGTTGAAAGTGCCAAATCAATTGTCAAAAAAGCTTCACAGATCGACAGAGCATAGGAGAAAAGTCCCATATGTTGTTGATGTGGATGTTCAACCTTAAAAAGGTGCAATAGTGGAAGAAATGGTATTTGGACCGAGTTGTCCTTCTGAAATGGACATGGCATAACTATATTACTATTCAGAGGAGAGTGATGCACTTAAAAAGTGCACAACAATCAAGGAGGTGCGTGATATTGAATGCATACATGAAGATGAGGATAAATTGCAAGTTGGAGTTGAGATCGTGATGGAGAATGAAGATGTCACTGAAAAGATGAAAGAAGAGGAAGTGCAAAAAGATATTTTCCCTCCAGAGGTAAGTCCCTATGTTGGTTTGACAAACTTTGTTAGACTTGAGGAGAAAACAGAGAAAAAATTGTTGTTGTAGTTATAGCAAAAAAGAATACCACATGTAAATGCTTTTGTGTAGGGGCATCCAGGGCCAATACCTACGGTAAAAGGGTTGAAAATTAGTGTGGTGGAGTTGAAAAAAGTAGAATGATGTAATAATTCAAGATAGTTGGCCACCATGTATTCTTAGTGTTAGAACTTCGGTAGTGGGCACAACAGTACTTTAGTAGACACCACATTGTTTTAGTGTAAGACATATTGAAGTAATATTTTTCTATCGATAACAAGCAGTGGGGGTGAGTGGAAAGAATAGAGAAGGAGAAGAATAGAAGGAAGAAGGAAACTTCTTGAGAAAAGAAGACTCTGGCCTCTCCTACTCATGTTTTATCCAACCCATTTGATTGAAATGGGTCTGTTTCTATGTTAATTCAAGATAGTTGGCCAACACGTGAACACAAATTCTATCAAAAGCAGACAAAAACACAGCCATGGAAAATGTTGATACATAAGTTGTAGTAACGTGCAGGGGATCTTGGATTGTAAAAAAATCTTCCAGTTGGCCTTGCTTTGCACCAAGAAACGACCCTCTGATCAACCCACAATGCATGAAGTTGCTTCTAAAGTCGATGTTGCCAATGCATGCTCCTAAAACACCATTTGAATTGTGATTACAAAGGATGAAACCTGCAATAATAAAGATTCAAACCCTTAGCCATACAAAAACATACTTCCTCTCTACATGACACACATAAATCAAGGCCTCTACCATATGACATATGTAGAATACACATACTATAGAGAACATATTCCTACCCTAATTGATATGCACAAATCAAGGGCTTAACTATATCTAACTGTTGTAATTCTGATGTATGGGTTTAACACTAATTTGTTTTTGGTAAAATATTGAATGCATCTCATTTTAAGGGGCTTCATGATTTTTTCCGAAGTTTTTTCCCAAGTTGACACTGTAGTTTCATAAGTTTCTCCCAAGTCTGAACCCTGCCTACATTATGGAATAAGAAATGAATAATTTAAGTAAATTTCCCAAAAAAAAGGAGAAAATATGCATGTTGAGTTCAGATTCCCTGCCAACTTATAATACCAAAAACTCTGCATGTTGAATGAAAATTCCAGTCACCTGTGAGGCAAATATGGAATACAACAAACGAACCTACTAAATTCTTGGCAACAAACTGCGAGTGCTGGCAAAAACAAACCACTAATTCCCAGCAAAGCACCGATGAGATAATTAAATTATACATATATCCAACACTCTCTATGTTGAACACTAATAACAAATTACTACTCTAGGGAAACACCCGAGGTCCAAAAATATGTCAATACTCCAGACTATCTACAGAATACTAGAGAAATCAAAATTGCACACAACTTCTTAGTGCTCAAGATTAGCTACTGTAATTTGTTGTGCTTTTGGGTCCCATTAACTTGTTTTACTTTTATTATTCATAAACATTGATATAATTCATTTCCTTCTTTCTTTCTCTCTTAAACAATCAAATCAAAACAGATTAACAGAAAGACACACCAACATTTACTTACCTGCGAGAGTGATACAAGCTCTGGTATAATGAAAACATGTGCCCCATACATTAACTGCACAACAAAATCCACAGCAGGCCGACACACATCTTGCACGCAGGTTAAATCAATACATGTACAGACCCCAGGTGGAGGTGCCTTCACCTTTCCACTGTACAAATACCCCAACAGTATCATAAAGGCATCATAACCGACATATCCCTGAATCACCCAATCCTTCAAATCATACTACAATTTTGCATTTCCAGCCTGGTTGTTACCACAAAAGAATTTTTCCTTGAAAGAGGAGCTCCTAGCTGCCAAAATGCACCTGTGAACGCGTACATGATGGCCCTCCACCACAATTTCAGCATCACTGCAATCTATATCACTTCCAGACAAAAGAGACTCAATGTTTAAGCTCAGCTTTTGCAGTGCAACAATCTCAGGCCCATTAGAGGCTCCTCCCTGGATTGGGCAAGAATCCACAGAATTAGCCTCCAGTTCCCCACAGGACTAGACATAGACTTTTTTGCCGCATTTTCCACTGGTTAAATGTTTACCTTGCAATGTTTTAGACCTTCTCCTTCACAATTCTGCTGCATCAGGGTCTTTCACAGAATTTACCTCACATCCTTCGCGAAAACCTTCACGTTCTCTGCCATTCGTGACTGGTTCAAACGTCGATGAATTGACACACCAGTCCTGTGCCCTAGCAGCATCAAATCGCAACTGAACAATGGCGAGATTGTTACTGCAGGCCATTAGAATGGGAGATCCTTTCACGAATATACCAAAAGCGGCCACCTAAAGCATGTAACTACTGGAGTTCTACCGGTTTCACTATGCAAATGCCGTTGTTTGTATGGAACGGCTAAAAAATAGAAAAAATAGGTAAACGCCCTTCAAATTTAGACCCGTAGCGTAAACGACCGTAGTCTTTACCATAGGGGAACGCCTTTCGGCGCAATATGGGATTTATCTCCAGATTGTACGGTAGGGATGCGCCAAGCTGGTATTCACGCTGTTTTATTTGTTCTTGTTTCACGCAGTGCTTAACAGAAGGAATAGCTGTCGCTTTGGCCGAGTGGTTAAGGCGTGTGCCTGCTAAGTACATGGGGTTTCCCCGCGAGAGTTCGAATCTCTCAGGCGACGAGTAATTCTTTTTATTACTCCGATTTTCAATGGGTTTTTGTGCAAATATTTTGCAATTATTTATTTATTTTGTTCGACATTCTAGCAGCCTACCATTTTGATTAAAATAAATTGCCCACCAGATAGCGGATTTATAATTGCAATATTCAGAAAATGAAAGGCACTCTATAAAAATAAAGTGTTTCACCTTCAATTGTTTGGTCGGAATTCTCCAACTCTTCTTTTTGGAAGATACGTTAAAAATTTCCTCAAAGTATATGCGTTATTATCCCCAACTTAGATAAGCTTTTTCATTGGAATTGTTTCCATGGGAATCTTAAAATCTGTATTCAAAAAGATAAATTGTGGGATTAATATTTAAACGTAACCCACATTTTAAATGGTCTTATTTACAAGGTAAAATATTTATTTTTAAAAACAAATTCTCGTAAAAAGAGATGATAATGAAAGGAGTCGTGATTTTATTGAATTGTTTCTATGACTAACATATTGTCGTCTGTTTTATTACATTAGCCATTATTCAATTTTAAAGTCTGTTTTATCACACCCATTATTCAATTTTAAATAAGCGTGACATTTGTTTTTAAAGTCTTTCTCACAAAAAAGAGATGGTAATGAAAGGGAGTGTAGTTTCATTCAAGTGTTACTATGAATAAAATATTAAGGTCATTCCTTCAAAGTGGCCATTATTCAATTTTATTTTTATGTGATATAATAAGATACGTTGATTAATAAATTGTATTTTTATTTGCTATAAAAAGATATATTGATTTAATATAAGGAAAAATATTAGCACAATGAAAATAGAAAATACAAGAACTCAAAATAATAAAAATATGGTATATTAAGAATAATTTTGACACATTTTGTAAGGGTAGTTGAAAATATGATAACTTTAAATATTATTAATAAATATACATTAGATACATTGTAGCGTTGAGACATTAACTCCCAACACAATAGATAAAAAAGGTTTATCTATTACAAAAGCGAATATGCCAAAACAATATAAATAACAAATTGAATCTTCATTTTGCTCAAAGGTTAGAGTACAAAACATG
Source organism: Taxus wallichiana var. yunnanensis (assembly GCA_018340775.1). Taxonomy (NCBI): domain Eukaryota; kingdom Viridiplantae; phylum Streptophyta; class Pinopsida; order Cupressales; family Taxaceae; genus Taxus; species Taxus wallichiana. Next base: position 261,714,509 of record CM031241.1, read on the forward strand.
TGTACGACATGTGGGGATAGTGTCCTAAATAACCATAGTTGCCATGAATGTTAGATTTCTCGGTCGGTGCTATCATTGTGCAATTGTATAAATTAACGCTCAACGTTTCTATCAACACATAGTGGAGGAAATAGATGACTTGTGCACATGAGTGAGGATGATACACATTTTATGTAATGATATCACTCGTATCCCACTATAGATGCTCTCCAAACAGTTTCATTGTTGCTAGACAACCAAGGGCTTTGTACTTTCTTCGTTAAAAACCGATAGTAAAACTTTATTTGTTTTACTAGATTTGTAACATATATATCACTAAACCAATAAAATTATGACACGTAGTAGGCTTTTAAAGTGAGCTTTAATAAGAGGAAAATTTGCATGTGCAAAATCCGGGCTAAATGCCCATTGATATCATCATCAATTGCACGCCACTTGAGCAAAAGGGATATATTAAATGTATATTGTCCTAAAAGCACATATAATCATAGAATTTTGTCCAGGGGCTTTACATTTTTCATATTCGTAGAGTGTCCTATCGAGCTAAATCCAGTTCCTTGGATCGAGCTGGTCTTTTTCATAGACTCCCCATAAATTTAACTAGTTATGCATGTTTCTTATTGCTCCCCGTGCTTCAAATATCAGTCTGAGTAAAAAGAAGTGTCAATTTGTAATAGATCTTGTGCCTTAGCAAGATAAATGAAAGGATTAAGAAATTTTTTTGGGGGACTGGTTCAATTTACCATGGAGTACAAGAACTTAGTGTTTCGTGGGTTCTCCTAACCCGTGAAACAAAGGAGCATCAGTTGGACTTAGGCGGGTTTTAATTAAACCGCAGGAAGCAAGTAAAAGCCGCACAACAAAGAATAGCCTGCATGGGACATTGAAAAGCCATAGTCAATGAGAGACCAACACGTGGTGGGATTTCGGGATCCTTATTACTTTTGGGATTCGAAGGACGCCAACCCCAAGACAAGTCAGTAAGTCATAAAGCTTTTGGGTTCAGGTTAGGGTTAGCGAAGGTCAAGGAAACATGATGCGAGAATCAAAGGTTGACACATGGCATGATCTTAAGTGTCAAAGACATGGCAAGTGTCGACATTTCGATAATCTTCAAGTAGATGGGCTCCGACGACTTCATGTCCATGGAATAGACCAAGTTTTATAAGGATTGGTCCGGAAAGTCAAGGGCGGTCAAGTCGATACGTGTCAACCTTTTTAGGAAGCCCAACATTTCTAAGTCCGAACAAGTAAAAAGTTGTGATGCGAAGGAGAAGCCGGACCAATTAAAAGCAAGCACGAAGGCAAGAGAGACTGACAAACCCGAGGAACGTGGAGCTTTCTCATTGGCTTATGTTTCACAGTTGTCAGTCGGGAAGATGTCAAAGGTAAAATGTGAAGTAGGCATGGGGATTCCTCATTGGTTGATGTTTCGCAACGGGTAGAAGAAGATAAAGAAAAGAATGACATTGTGAAGTGCGTGGAGCTTTCTCATTGGCTCGTATTTCATTAAGGAATATATATTTCTGGAAAGGAAATAAAATAAGAAAATTTTGATCCCACGAGCCAATCAAAGACTGACACATGGAAAAAATAAAAGTAATGCACACGTTGGTAGGAGTCAATCCCCGAGCTAATCAAAGGCCACCACATGTCACATTTATGTGCTTCTTGACACGTAAAACTTTAAAGGGCCATATCTTTTGATCCAAAGCTCCAAATATTACAAAATTTATATCGTTGGAAATTTCTCTTGAGCCCTTCACTTTGGCATCATTAGATTCAAGAATTGATGGAAGTTGGTGGGGAAAAAGTAGAAAACATCTTTTATAGTCAAGTCATAGCCCCTGTTGGTCAACCACCCGAATTGATGAAGTATGGTGTTTTTTTCTCTAAACATGCAAGACAAAAGGAATGAATGAATTTGGCAGGATTCCCATGCTCCTTTGTAGAATTTTAATACATCTTGTTGGTGGGTGAAGAGGAAATTATATTTTTCTTCTTTCTCTTTCCCTCTCTCTCTCATCTGCTATATATTGTAAAGCCTTTCATTTTGTGTGAGGAGGCAGATTGGGGTAGTTGTAGAATTTTTTATTAAAGTTTTTAGGTTCCAGTTTCTAGTTTCTTGTAAAACATTTTTATGTATGCAGTCTATAAGGAAGAGCTAAGGTGGTTGCGTTGTACATCAATTAGCAGGTTTTGAGGGCATTTGTTTGTGTCCCCTTGCCATAAATTATATGGATAGATTCTCTCTGTTTTGCTTAAGCTATAATTTATCATTTCTCTTGTTTTGAAGGAATGAAAGAGGCAATATTTGTTCTATTACTATCTTGAATTGCATTTAATTTGTTAAGTACTTGAAAATCTTTCTTAGTTGTTGTATTCTTTTGGTCACTATGAGACAATTGCGAGAATAATGTATATTTTGCAAAGAGTTCTGTTGTAAAATCCTAAAGGCAACATCACTTTTGAAGAACTTTTGTTATCCCTTAAGGGTATTTTGGGTGTATAATACAAATATATCAAGTGTTTTACTTCAGCTCTAACTCCATGATTTTTAGTTAGGATTGTGAAGACTATAGATGGCATTTGCACAAATTGAGTATCAATGAATGCAAATGTTATTTCACAGATCGTGTTAAATTGATTGTTCTTTTCAAGCATCACAATTAAGGATGGATTATTTCCATGGGAACACTAATATACCAAGGTCATAAAAGCAACTTCCCTCTCCCCTCCAAATATCCATTAAAACTACACAATCAATCCCACCCCATACTTCCATCCATTCGTTGCTTTTATTGTCATGTCTCTAACTATCATTGAAAGTTCCGTTTAGATTTTATCTAGAGAATGCAAGAGAAACCAAACTTTACTGTCTTTAGTAACATGTGTCTAGTGAGGTAAGCATATGCAGCACTTTGTGTGACAACTCGTGAGAGTGAAGTGTTGTTTCCATGGCCATGTTTATCCCATTGATCCATCATTTAAATAACTCGAGGGAACAAAGATCCCATCTCTCCCTCTGCATTTAGGTTACACCGTGGGTCCTCTCACCTTGGTTCAAGGGACCAAAAGTAACAGTACATGCCATCCCTTTAAACGTGCCCCTCAACCATCCCGAGGATTGATCCAAAGGAAAGTGCTAAACCCCTCCCTAGCTAAAAAATGACACACCACCACCGAGTCTACCACCATTCCAAGAAGTTACCCTCCCTAAATGATATTTGTTGTAAATCCAACATGGGGTGCATATTTGAGGACCAACATGTGCAAAAGAAATAATATCATTTACTTCAAGGAAAGAAATTCCAAACAATTCCTTTTCTGAATGATGCCTAAAAATTATAGTTAAGTATACTTTGTAAAGACCAAAAAGAAATATAATTTCAATGTTATTATGTTGAAAGGTGTGACCCTACCGAATGGAGGGTTCTTGGAATAGAAATTTGACAGAAATTATGATAGGGTAAATAGGTGTTAACATGCAACTCAACTAGAGCTACCCATATTGTGTTGTTGTTTCTTGTTGCATGATTATAACGATAGGTGACCTCAATTTTTATAAGGTAGACATCATGGGAAACATATTTGGTGGGAGGTTTCAAAATGAATGTAAAAATAAGGAAAGTGAAGTGTCTTCAAGAGATGTTAGAGGAGAGGTTGGAGTTTCTCGTAGATTCCAACTAGGTTGATAATAACCCTTGGTTATGTTTTTTTCGATACACTTCAAATATGTTTGTGTTGTTTGCACCTTGTGGAAAACATGAGAGGATTTTTGAGAAATATAATTTAAGAGAAACAAACCAAGGGTAAGAAAATCCAAAATTTCATTGACATTGTTGGTTTTGATTTGTTGATGTTCTATTGTTTCTTCATGAAGAGGTTAGGTTTGACAATGATGACATAATCTTTTCTCTCTATGTACATTATATTCTTCTTTTTCTCCCTAATTTTTTAACTTTATTTGTTCTAGGTCGGGAATTCATATTAATGGCCATGTTTTCAATTTTAATTAGAAGTAGGAGGTCAAGATTGTTGATATTGATTTTGAAAAATCCTATTGCGACATTGGATTCATGTAGAACATACGCGGTAAAATACTTGTACATGAGCTCTGAGAGATTCAATTTTAGTAGAAAATGGTTAAGGAGACACTATGAATTCATCCAAGTGGTCCTCTCCTATTGTGGGTTGGATTCTCCACCGAGGAAACCAACATGGATGAGGGAATATTCTTGGCCTCTCCACCGCTCATGTTTGATATCCAAACTGTTGCATCATTTCCACTCGCTTCCCCTTCTATAACATCATGTGGGTTTTTTTGGTCCTCAACCTACCTTCTTCCATGAAATTTCTAGTTCATGTTGTTTCCCTCTTATGGGAGCCACTTAAAGAATAATTCACGCTATGAATTCCCTCTTCTTATAGTGAAAAACATTGAAACTAAGGTTGGTATTACATTTTTTGAGTAGAATGATTCTAGATAAAATATTAGCACACATTGATTTTTAAATTTTTTTGGGGTTCAATAGGTTACAAACAAGCCTTTTTCAACAAGTCAATTTACAAGGTAAAACACTAAAAAAATCAATGGTAGAGTTGCATGCTATGGGAAATGATGACCATTCGAGTGTTCTAATGTAGACATATGTGATATTTTTCACACAACAAAAACTAGGAAGAGGAAAGTACATATCATAGTTATCATGGATCAAATGGATACCATTCCCCTCAGCATCACATTTATGTCTCATTTATATTGTTATGGTTATTGCATCAATTTTCAAGTATTACATTGTCAACAAGTAATGCCTCTATCACATGATAGGTGGTTTTTCTTGATGGTAGTTTTTAGGTAGATTTTTGGAGGGTTGGAGTTCATGTTTTTGTTTCTCAAAGTCAACATGTAGGCTCCACTAGTTCTAACACAAAGAAAAGGGATCAAGTTCAAGTCAAACATACATAATGACATGATATTTAGACCCATATCTTCACCACCACAATTAAGCTCAATTCGGTTTTGTGGATTCCAACTAAAATATGCTTCCTTTGTGATAATATGCTCTTCCATTTCCCCTACTCCCGATCGGGCGTGCCCATTACAACATTAGTTGAGATTGCTAGTTAATAAAATCAAATCCTGTTTATTTTTCAACTCCAATGGTCAGTAGTTTAGAGACATAATTCAATGTGATAAAGATATTTCAATGGTGTTTTACAAAGTGCATTAAGGATATCTCTACAACATATTCATCTCATTATCTTATTTTGAAGGAAAATTTTATATCTATGAACAAGAACAATAATCAATAGTTTTATTTATATAGTTGATTGTAACATGTGCGGAATTTAGCCAAACTTCAAAATGTTTGGGTTAAAAATGTAGAAGCATCAGAGGCATGTTATAAACATCTTTAAATAATTCCATATTTACTGGAAACCCTTAGGGAAAAATTAATAAAATTTGGATTTTAGCAAACCCTAATGGAAAAATATGAAATGTTTGAATTACTGATAAACCCTTGAAAAATATAGAATTTGTATAGAAAATGACAACCATAAAATAAACACTGAAAAACAGTAATTTTATTTAATTTTCAACCCTGAATTTCAGAGAAATAATAGTTGACCGTACATATGAAAATTTTTGGTAAGTGACATCCCAGATCGCTAGAAAAATGCTTGAAAATAAAATTTGAAAGGTACGACTAGATCGCAAGCCTTTGTATGGATCACCGTAGTTGTCACGTGTTTTGCAAGGAAAAATTCAAGTTGGAAACATGACAACTTTACCCCAGTCAAATTTCTTGCTAGTAAACCCTCCCAAGTACCCATCAATATCATTTATCCCTTTGTGTCAGGTCTATCCCAATCCTCCAAGTGCTCATATGTGTTGTAATAACCTTGCCCATGTGTTTTAAATGTGAAAACAAGTTCATGAATTTCTTCTGATGTAGTGCTTCTCAAGGTAGATTCTTCAAAAGACTTAGAAATGGTTATTTCTAGCCTTTCTAAGGTCTAGGTGTGCACCCCTCAGAGCAGAGTTGAAGGCCTAAATTCATAGGGAAGTGGAATTGAGGAGCTAAGATAATATTTCAAGTGATTTAAGAAATTTTAGGGAAGATTTGAAGGTTTAGGGACAAGTTCAAATGAAAGCGAGTTTCGAAGGTGAAGGAGCTTACAGCTCAAAAGAGTGTATGTGAGCTTCGGAGATGATTCGGGTGCTCTTAAAAGAGTTATAGGTAAAATAAGATACCATTGGAAAGATGATTCAATAATATAAATGATCGTGCTTTCAAAATTTTCACAAGACCAAAGCACTCCTTTTCATAGTCCGCTTCCCGAGAAAAAAATCTATTTTAGGGAGTTTTAGGAAGAATTAGATCATGGTATCCACCCCATTCTTCTAAAAATGATGTTCGGAGTCAAATTCATATAAATAATTTCCCAAAATCCTCCGGAGGTCCGAAAAGTTCATCTTCAAGGCTCTCCTCAAGGTAAATTTTGAGACTTGGTCATTTTAGTAGGTGGACACATGTCACTCCTGAATGTGGCACACATTTTGTCCCATATGAAAAAATGTGCCTATGCCTAGTTGATCCCCTTGGTCCATCACATGACCCTGATGAAGCCCAATGATGCAAGATAAGCCCCTTCCCACCTCATTCTAGCCCTTCCCATCGTGCAATCACAAAGTGACACTTGTCACTCCCATGTGAGGGTGCATTTTTCTACCCCATCTATCCCGCCCCTTGGGAAAGTTAGGAAAAAATGCACCCCATGCCCATGTTATCCCTTGATTCATCATGTGACCCCGAGAAGGCTCTGCAGGTCATTTTTCAGCCCCTTCTCCTCTCCACCTCGTCAAACCAATTTTTTTTTGCTCATGTCACTCCCCTGGTGTTATATCAGGAGCCTATTTTCATGTGTGGAAGTGTTGAAGATTGTACACTAAAAGTATTGTACACTCTTCATGTATTATCGATGGGGTTCGGAGTCAACAGCCTCGAGCGAGGTTCAGAGGCACAACCCCGAGAAATTTGTTTGGCCTCGAAAAATGTGCCCACATATCCGAAAACGTGCTCTTCTCATATGGGTGGGATTTTTGACCCATAGGTTTATGGGACAATTTTGGCCCATGGTTTTAATACCCATAGTATTGTAAAACTACTTAAGCAGTTGTCTACTTATGTGGTTTTGTGCATATGGTAGGGTTGATGTAACATTGCATATGTGTGTGAATTCAAGTGTGAATTCTGTAGAGTTTGTTGAGCATAACTCCAAATAGATTTGGGTATTGTATTGAGAGAGAGGTGGCTTGTAATAAAATATAAGAAATTGATTCTTGGTGGACGTAGCCCAAATTGGGTGAACCACGTTAAATACTCTCTTTATGTTGTGTTCTTTTTATTCTCGCACTTTTATTTCGGATCTGTAATATTTTCTCGCATATTAGTTTCTACTGCTGCAATTCTATGAGGGATTGTTCGCATATTTTATCCCTTATTTCCTAACACCAGTGATGGTGAATTTTTCTACCGATCTTTCTGTCTAGTTGGGATAGTTAGGACACAAAAATGTGCCCATTTCCACCCCTTTCCCGTGTTCCTCATGTGACCTAGTCTCACTTTCTGTGATGTTTTTGCTTGCTTTTTCCTCTCCCCGACATGAAATCATCGTGCGATGCTGTCATGCTTAGGTAAGGACATATTTTTATACCTCATCTATCCCATCCCTTTGGGATAGTTGGGAAAAAAAAAAAAATCCCTCCCAAGAAGATTTAAAAACAAAAAATTGTCAAATTTGTAAACTATCGTTGCTTCTTCCTTCCATGAGCGTGCGTGAGAGGTGCTTCCAAAAAATTCAGAAAACCATTACAATCCATCTTCTTTCCATTTTTCCTCCATGCCCCCATGAACACAACTATAAAATACTCATGAAAATTTCATTTTATCCAAACACCATGCCAATTTTTTCCGTAATGAAGTTACATGCCCGAAAATGAGAAAAATCATATCTCCCAATTTGGTGAACGAAATTGAATGAAATTTTCAATCTTCCTCTTTCCTAGGTGCCTTCAAGAAGAAATTGAAAGAAAACTCATAGGTTCCCCAAAAATTTAATGGCGAAAACCCTATTTTTCTTCCCTAACCTATGTTTTTTCAATTTCCCATCATTCCGATAGATGGAGTAGGATATAATTTTGAACAAAGAGTTCAAAAGGAAAACCTATTCTGATGAAGCTATTTTCATTGCAATCTGAGGTGGGGAAGGGAAGTTTCTAAAAACAGAGAAGTCTCTCGGTGCCCTTGCTTACTATGAATAGAAACTTTCCCAAAATATGAAATCCATTCAAGAAAGTGAATTCAAAAGCAATAGAGATGACTAATTAGGCAATTTAGACCAAAAAAGCAAAAAAGTAACTTTCTAAAAATAGAAAGTGTCCAAGAATGGTAAAGAGACATCTATGAAAGTGTTCCTAACATGTTAGGGGTTCAAAAAAACTGACTATGAGCCAAAATAACAACATTTACCAAAGTAGCAGTTCTTAAGCTCTAACTACTAAAAAATAGTAAGTTCCCGCTTTAAATGCGCGTAAAGTTGTTTTCATCTCCGTTTTGGATCATCTTGTTGATTTTCATCAGGATGATGCTTAAATTTTCCAATCTTGATCCTGCTTAGGCTCTTGCCATTGGAATATTTAAGAGTTGGTGACAATGATGTTACCCATATGGATCTGGAGGATCTTAAGAACAAAATGTTAGGTGTACCCAAGGAACCTGTGGAAGAGAAAATCTATGCAAGTGGGTTGTTGGTGTCCATTTTGATCTTACACCATTTTCCCCTAATTATCATTCACTCTATGTTTTCTGAAACATTTTTATATCTTGAACGGGTGATCTCAAGATTTTGCCTCCATTTGAATGATTTGAATTGTTTTCCAAGTCCATTATTATGCCATTTCTTGAAAGAAGTTTCCAAGTGTGCCCTGTTTTTCCCTAAATTCTTCAAATCTATGGGCTCTGTCGTTTTTTCCATTTTCCCCGATCATGGAAGCTTGAAAATGATCGATTTATACTTGTATGCCTTTGAAAATCCATCCCCATGGTCAAAAAATGCTTGGAATCATGCTTCACTTGGTTCTGTTTCAAAAATTTTCCATCCTTAGTGAAAAAATTGGATTCTGGGCATAACTGGAAAATTTATGTGTTTTTGATGATTTGACGGGCGTATTTTACCCATCAAATTATTCCCGAGGTTTGGGAGGTTGCGTGGCATATTCTAATTGGTCAAGGGTGGTGGTAAGATGCTTTAACATATCGCTTTTTGCCTTTTTGGCAAAAAGGCATTTTTGGTCCCATGGCTCCACTTCTTTCTTATTGGTTTAAATGATTCTTATGTGGCTTCTTCTAAATGGATGAGGCGTAATTTAGATTTATCTTGAAAACTTGTTCCTTTTGGCTATTTTTCCTAAAAGTTTTAACTCGCCTCGTGGCCCCGCCAAGTACCGATTGGCTAAATTCAAGCGGAGAAAAATTTATTAATTTTTCTCGAGGATGTACACGTGTCGCATGTTGAGCAATTATGGAAAGGCGGGTCTTTTTGTGCTCTAAGGCATTTTGGAAAAAGAGTTAAAATGAAAATAAAATGCCTAAGGCCCATAACGAATCGAGATGTGGACACGTGGCAAGTTTGAATAGTCAAAGGGAAGAATGGCGATTAGCGGAATACTTTGAATATTTTTGGCTTTATAAAGTTGTAAAGTTCTAAAATGAAACATAGCTCCACACCAAATTGGAGAGAGACACGTGTCGTGTTTTCATGAAAAGTGGAAAAGAAGGCCGGAGAACTTTAAAGTTTTTTGCCTTTTTGGGTAAAAAAGATAAAGTATAAAATTAAAGCGTGGCCCCACACCCGGTTAGAGAAGGACATGTCACTTGGGCCCAGAGAGGAAAAGTGAAAAGTTTTCCCTTTGGAAAAATATGTTAAAATATAAAAATGAAGCGTGGCTCCGTGGCGAATCACGAGATGAACACGTGGCAAGGTCGAAGGTGCAAGTGCGGGGGCTGCAGAGAAAATTTTGAAAACTATCCTTTTTCCAAAAGAGGGTAAAATAGCATAATCAAGCCGCGATTCTGCTAGGACCCACATTGGGACACGTGTTTAGCCTATTTTCAAGGGGTGGAGGAGCGGAGAAAATGTCAAAATTTTATATTTTTCAAAGTAATAAAATGTCAAAAAGCACTCCCAAGCCCGTTTCCAATCACATTTTACCACGTGGAGGGCTCAGATTAAAAGGTAAAAGAAGATCAATGGTAATTGTGCATTTTTCAAATTGACCACCATTTGAGCTCCAAGATGTTTGGAGATGCGATTTTTGCATCAATCTTCATCAAATTTTTGGCAAATTCATGTCGTTTTGGTCTGCAAAGATCAATGGAATCAATTTGGAGATTCAATTTGTAGATCTGAGGTATATTTGAAGTGGATTTTTTCTCGGGCTCATGTAAAAACGTGAAAAGCCGATCCAAAAGTTGCAGAGGCAAATTTGGAAAGGGAAAAGATGAAATGATGAAAGGAAAAGGCTCTGCGTATGCGAAGGATGAAAAACGTGCCCTATTAAAGTAATGATGCACTTGACATCTTTCAAATGTTTTTCTCGTTAAATGTCCCTTTCTCAGAAGCATGGTAAAATTTTGTAACAAACTAGATGCTTAGGATATCCTTTTCTTGGGAGAGAAGGCTTGGATGTAAAAAATGATAAATAATGCATGTTTTAGACATGAAAATGGTGGGGAGTTCATTTTCACGAGAAAATTCTAGGAAAATCTCATCTCTCTGAGAAACCTTTATGAGAAACTAGGCTAAATTCCTCTGTGTTAGATTTTCATTCATGTTGAGTTGGTTACAAGTGTATAGCCATCAACAAGCTCTTAGATTTTTGAATAAATCTCCCTTTTGAAGAAATCGATAAACTTTGAATTAATTTGTGTTAAATCTCTAGCAATTCTGTTGTTTATTTCACTTTCGTAATGTCTCGCAAGTAGTTTTTCTTGTTCCTATTGCAATCTTACATCAAAATCTATCTCAATCACATAGATCTCAATCCTTGTGATAGTTTAGTGACATATGCAATTTCATTTTTCAGAAGAGCTTTCATTTGGGAATGAAATAAACAATTTAAAACCATTTTTCTTCATTTTTGATAGAGATTGTTTTTAATCCTCTAGGTTTACCTCTGTGTGATTCATCTTAGATTTTGATGTTTTATTGGGCCTTCTAACTTGAGCCTTCGTGCTGAACCTCAAAGATTGTGTGAAAAAGTGCAAATTTGGGCCTCCATTGATGCACACCTTCTGGTCGAAGGAATGTTTTAACTACTTTGAAGCTTTCTCATATTGATTTCTCCATTGTTGTAAAGTTTCTCAAGGATCTCGAAAAGTCCAATTTTTCTTGTTGATTTCCCACCAAAAAATTATTCAAATAACCAATCCTACCCTGAATTACCCCTATTTTGTCCTGTATGAAAAATTGCAAAATCTCTTTGCTCAAAAGTATGCAAAACAAATCAAGTTTCCAAATGTATTCAGAACTTAGCCTTGTGTTGAAAGTATCTCCATATTCGGGAGTGACAACTCGTGAGAGTCGATTTGGAGTGTTGATCATATTTTCCCAAGGCCTTCTATACAAGATTTGTGCAAAGAAGGATATCACCATCTCCTTTACCATTTGGGTTACAAAGTAGGTTCTCTTACCTTGGTTGAAAGGCACAACCATAAATATTTAGGATAAGATCAAATCATTTTAAGGTGCTACCCACTTCTCTCAAATCCTGAGTCCTAAAGAGCCAGATAAACTCCCTCCCTAGCTACAAAATGACACACAATTGTTTATCTACCTTTGAGCGTCTTGTTCATTCCTTGATGCTTCTTGGTTCTTGAAGAAGGATTAAATCTGGGTACCAACACGCTTCTAGCACCATTGCTGGGGATTTGTTGAAAATATTTGAAATATTTGAATACATATCAAACCCTGGTAATGTTTCTTACAAATTTTGCATGCAAATACATTGTTAAAACACCATTCTATAATCAGATTTGTAAGAATTGAGCAAATTTATTAGCTCTGTGTGCAACACTTCCATTTTCCATCAATTGTTGCAATAGGTTTGTGTTGTATTTGATAATTTTGGTAAAATCAGATCGGTTCTATAAGGCTTTGCATGATTTCAGTATAAAAAACATTTAACAGATTATTTGTAGTGCATTTGCACATCTAGGGTGAAAATCCTTAGTGGCGACTCAGTATTTGATTTGATTTGATAAATTCTAGTGTCTTAACCTCTGTCATTTGAAAATTTGTTACTAATTTCTGCAAAGCTGGAAGGAAGAAGATCTTTCTTTGTTAAGGACCATGCAAGAAGGTTGTTCTCAGAACTGGAAAAATCAGGTTCTGAAAAAAGAAAACTTTGGAAGGTTGTTGGAGATCAGAGCTCTAGAAAAGAGATCTCCACTATTGAGGGTGATCATCCTATCATTGAATTTTGCGCTTATTCCTCAAGCAGAATCTCTCGAATCGGATAGCCCTCTTATATAGCTACATTCTCCATCTAGTGAGGGGCCTTCATCTATATTTAAGAAATTTTCTTCTCGTTCTGTCCCTGTATTTTCTAGATCTGATAGAGTTTACCAAGAAGCAGAACCATTAGGGGATAATCCTTTTGAAAATTATATCCCTATCCCCCATAGACCCCTCAGTCCTCATCATCTTACATCTCCTAAAAATTCACCTCCACATCATAATATGGCTTAGCCCCCACCCAGACCTCCATTTGTTGTTAATACATTTGGTCCCATAAACTTTGGAGGAATGGATGGTTATCTAAATGTTGTCCCTCAAGATGTAAGAAATAGATTGCCAAATTTTCAAGGAAATAATGCTATCTCTGGTGATCAACACCTAAAATTTTTGCTAACATGATGGAGGACTTTGAGATTGAGTATGAGGATGTATATATCAAATTATTTATTCATACATTAGAGGAGGATGCAAGCAAGGCTCGGAATTTGTGATTCACCCCTTGATGGCTTCAAAAGGAAATTTCATGACGGTTTCGTGATATAGTTACCTTTCAATTTACGTTTTTAGTAAAATTTTAAATTGTCAAAAAATCTTAATTGAAATCTTAATTTTAAATTTACGTTATTCAAAATAATAATCATGTACCTGTATTGATGTCTGTATCTCAAGCTTCTTCTTGGATGTCTGTAACAAGATTCCTTAAATTTTCCTACAACAATAAAAATTTGAATTGAAACTTGCATAAAAGTTAAATTGAAACTTGTAGATTGCAATTGGTAATGACAAAATGAAAATAAATACAGTCACAATATCATTGAAATTAGAAACTTATATGTTTTTAGAAAAAAGCAAAGACAACGTGTGGACTCTGAGTTTAATAAATTCATTATTCACAGAAACTTATTTTAGTTTCTAAATTTAAATTGGGAATTATTAAAAATCATTATCAATATGATTTATATAATATTTGTAAAATGAATAAAATCCAATCCGATTTCATATATATATATATATATATTATATTTGACTAGTATGAAATTTTACGGTTTTAAATAATATAAACTTTCTCAAATACAATTTTATTAAAAATTATCTCAAGCTAAATTGACGGGTTTGTTTTTATTAAATTGTAATTTATGGTTAAAACAGGAAAAACGGTCAAATTATTTATCAAATTCCAGAGGCCCGGATGCAAGGGATTGGTATAAAGATTTACCAAAAACTGATAACTCTATTGATTCTTGGGGTGAAATGAAAATGCATTTAGATTGCATTATGGTGACAAAACAGACTCGATGTTTATTTTGTCGTAGTTTGAGAATATTAAAAGAATCCTAATGAATCAATGCATGATTTCAAAACAAGATTTAATAAGACATTAAGAATATTTCTGTGAATTTGAGGCCATGTGATGAATCTTGTCTTCTAAAATATGTCGATGCATTTGATAAAAAAGTTGCATACTATCTGAGGGATAAAAACCGTTGAAATTTGAGGCAAGCCTTTACCATGGCTCTGCAGATTGAGAACAACATCAAGGCCATTGGAAAAACTCCTAAGAGGGAGGGTGTTACAATTGATAAACCCTGAGAAGCCTCAAGCAAGCAAGAGTGTGGATCTTGAGGAACTTGTGAAAACCTTAGTAGGGGTTTTCAAAGGAAATCACATACAAGTTCTCCCAGTGAGAATGGAATTGGAAAAACTCCCAAGGTCAAAGACAAGCAATAGGCAAAATAGATTCACAAATAATATTAGAAATGAGCAGAGATCTGATGACAGGGGTAAAGGGCCCATGGGATCTACAAACATACATCCCTAAGCACATGAGAATAAAATAGTGCCCGATCCTCTAACCGCTAGGTTTGTCATTGCTTGATGAAGCCAATGAAATTGATTGGTGTGACAAGTGTTTCTTGCCTCATACGCCATGTGAAGAAGATTAGTATGCCGAGGAAGTTGATGATGGTGTCTACATGATGGATTTCTCTACGAGCTCACAAAGAGGGAACAACTTCAACCGAGCTAATTAGTGCCAAAACTACTCAGTAAACTTTTGGGATTGCATCCATTAGGTACTACCTTGTCCTCCCTCTCATACTTTAGAAGTAGATGTGGTACAAGCTTTTTAACTTCCCAATAATGATTTTGAGTACCTAAGAGCTTTAATGATAAAGAAGTATGATGGAGGAATACCTTCTGAAGAGGATAAACAACTGTTAATGAATGTTGTTGTTGGCTAAGAAAAGGAGTATAATACAAGAAGTGAAGTGGTCAAAGGAGTAGGGCCTCAAGCCAAACCTAAAAATCCATTTCTTACAAGTATTCCTAAGGAGGCTCCTAGGAAAGATACATCTGCCAAAGGCCTTGCTGTCCCAAAAAAAAATTACAGTCCTCCTCATGCCCAAATTGTCAAAAATCCCATGCCATCTAATGATTTTTCTAATCTCCTCTCAATGATGCCTTGCGAAGGACAATTCCATATGACATAGCCCAAGTTTTGAGTCAAATCAAGGTTAGTGTCCCAATTGTTGAGCTGCTTAGGATTCCTGAGCACAAGAAGAGAGCATTTGAGTACTTGGGATTGAAAGAGGAGAAGAATACCCTAGGTAGAAATGTAAATATTGTAGAGACTCCTTCTCCAACCATTGCAGACCTTGAAACACCACCAGCATTGGAAGAGATTGGAGAAGCACCTGAAGTCTACTTGGGAACATCATTGGTTGAATCTCAATTAAATGTTGACCCATTTTTTACAACCTTGATCATCAAGGACAGACTGATCTGCACAACAATTGTATGTTTGATTCCGGAGCATCATATAATGTCATGCCTCTTGAGGTCATGAATGAGCTGGATATCAAAGTGACAACAACATATGGAAGGTGTACCGCCATGGACTCTAGAGAAGTCCCAATTTTGGATGTGTTAAAGGCTCGGTGGTACAAATTGTAGCATATCCAGCAATGATTTAAAACTTGATGTTGTCATTTTTGATTACCTAGCCAAGTGGGGCATGTTGTTGTCAAGAAATTGGGCTACGAGTGTTGGTGGGAGTGTCCAAATGGATATGTCCTATGCCACCATTCCAATTAAGGGCAGTCTTGTAAAATTATATGGGGAAAAGAAGATGTTGCATCTTATTGAGGACCCCAACAATGCTTCTTATGAAGTATTGTATGCTAATGTTGATGCTGACAATTTTGTTGGCTTTGCTGATGGGAAGGAGAACAAGATGGATCAATGTAAGTATCTTGAAAAGGTAGGTTCTCCTTGGACCTTGTTATTTGATGGGGCTTGTTCAAAATTTGGAAATGGTGTTGGAGTAGTTTTGATTTCTCCAAGTTTGGAAGAGTTTGTTTTTTCTTTCAAACTTAACTTTGAATGTACTAATAACATTGCTGAGTATGAAGCATTGTTGTTAGGTTTAAGAATTGCATGGAAGTATTATATTAAAGATATCATTGTCAAAGGGGACTCAGAACTAATTTTCAAACAAATCAGAAAATTGTATGCTACTAAAAATCAGTGAATGAAACAATATAAGCATGTAGTCTGGGATTTGATTGAAATGTTTGATTCATTTAATATCTTGCACCATGATAGGAAGTCCAATGCCATTGCAGACAAGCTTGCAGTCTTGGGATCTCAGTTTGATAGTTGTGCAACGTCCCCTTTTTGTGAATATGATGTTGAAGTACTAACAAGGCCATCTGTTCCTGACAATGTAAAAAATTGGCAAGTGTTTGATGATGATGCTCAGGTCAAAAGATTTTTGCAGAACAAAGGAGAGTTTGCTGATCAATGTATTGATTGGGATCCAATGATGTGTACAGCAGAAGGAAAAGAAACTTTGTTTGGCAAAGATGTCATTCAATTAAAAACTAATACCATTCCTAGAGGGTTGGTTGCTCTTGAGTCAAACTTTGATAATGTTGATTGCATTATTAACAGACATATAGCAGCCTCAAGGGATGTTGAAGAGCATGACCTTGGCACAAAGGAGAAACCAAGGAAGATCTGGTTGGGAAGCAATCTGGATAAGGAAGAAAAATAATCCTATGTCAAGTTGTTGAAGAAATATCAAGATTGTTTGGCTTGGTCTTATTCTGAGATGAAAGCATACAAAGAGGATTTGTTTCAAAGATGAAATTCCTTTGGAATCTAATGCAAAACAATTCAGACAAAAGTAGAGGCCAATTAATCCACTCCTCTCCATGAAGATGTAAGATGAATTGAAGAAATTGATGGATGGAGGGATCATTTAACCCACAAGGTATTCTTCTTGGGTTGCAAACTTAGTGCTAGTTAGAAAAAAGAATTGTGGTATCAAGATGTGTGTAGACTTTAGAAATATGAACAGAGCATCAATGAAGGATAATTATCCTTTTCCAAACATGGAAAACATGTTGCGATTAGTGATTTGGATCTAAATTATTATTTACATTGGATGGTTTCTCTGACTATAACCAAGTTGTTGTGAAGGAATCTGAAAGAATAACAACTGCCTTTACCACTCCTTGGGGCACATATGTTTATGTCAGGATGCCATTTGGTCTGATAAATGCTGGAGCTACCTTCCAAAGGGAAATGGATGTTGATTTTGCTGGTTACATTAATGACTTCATTTTTGTTTATCAAGATGATGTGATTGTGTTTTCCAGGAAGAGAAGTGATCATTTGCAGCACTTGGAAAATATGCTGATTAGATGCAGAGAATTTGGTATCTCTTTGAACCCAAAGAAGTGCCATTTTGGAGTGCAAAAGGCCAAGTTGCTTGGTCACATTGTATCAAAGGATGGTGTTATGATTGATCCCGAGAGGGTAGAGGCCATCAACAAGGTTCCAATTCCAAGAACCAAGAAGGGAATCCAATCCTTCTTTGGGAAGATCAATTTCATTAGAAGGTTTGTGTCTAACTTTGCTTGAGTTGACCCTTCCCATTACTTGCATGCTCAAGAAAGACCAGATTATCAAGTGGGAAGAGGATGCTATTCAGGATTTTGATGGGATCAAAGAAGCACTAAAGCATGCACCTGTTTTGGCAGCTCCTAATTACAAGAATCCTTTTCAAATGTTCTCCTTTGCCTCAGAAAACACCATTGCATCTATTTTGCTATAGAAGGATGATGAAGAGGCTGAGAGGCCAATTGCCTTTTTAGTAAGGCATTGCAAGCAGCTGAATTGAAGTACACCATTATGGAAAAGCAAGAATTTGCCTTGGTGAAAGCAACAAAGGTTTTCAGACCTTATATCTTAAGTTCCAAAGTTGTTGCTTATGTTCCTCAC
Source organism: Taxus wallichiana var. yunnanensis (assembly GCA_018340775.1). NCBI lineage: Eukaryota > Viridiplantae > Streptophyta > Pinopsida > Cupressales > Taxaceae > Taxus > Taxus wallichiana. The sequence continues at coordinate 261,732,380 of CM031241.1, forward strand.
ACCATGGTAAAAGATATCTTGTCAGAGATGGAGGTGTCAAGAAAAAGATGTAGATGGGTGAACAAGTTGCAAGAGTATGACATGGACATCCAAACCACAAAGTTGGTAAGAGGTTTGGGTCTAGCTAAGCTTATGGCTGAGAGCAACTTGCAAACCATTGAAGTAAATGAAATAGAAGAAGAAAGGGTACATGTGCTTGAAAATTTGGTAAGTTATGAGTGGTACAAAGATATAATCTTTTATCTCAGACATCTATGCTGCCCTGATCATTTGAATAAGAATCAGAAAAGAGATCTTAAGTTGGCCTCTCAAAATTATGTCATAACTGATTTTGGGTTAGCTTGGAAGAACCTAGAGGGAGTGCTCTTGAGATGCTTAACTGAGGATGAAGCCCAAAATATAATTGTAGATCTCCATGGAGGAGTTTTTGGGGGACATTTTGTTGGAAGAGTTACTGAGAACACAAGATCTTAAGAGTTGGTTATTGGTGGCCAACTCTTTTCAAAGATACAACTCTATTGGTAAGAAGATGTGAAAGTTGCCAGCATTTTTCGGAAGAATGAAAGCTTCAGGATCCATTCCTTTGCAACCTATGTCAATTGAATTTCCTTTCAAACAACGGGGAATGGACTTCATTGGTGAGATTTCAGACCCTTCCAGTGCTGGCCATAAGTGGATTCTTGTAGCAATGATTAATTCACTAAGTGGGTGGAAGCAATCCCCACCAAGAAAGCAACACACTAAATTGTCATGGACTTCATTCTCAATCATATCATCTCGATTTGGAGTGCTAGTCAAGATTGTTGCTGATAATGCCATGTGTTTCAGAGCTAAACATTTGATGGCAATGTGCAAAGAATATGGAATCAATCTGACATATGCCTCTAACTACAATCCCCAAGGCAATGGACAAGATGAGTCTAGTAATAAGAACTTATTGAAGATCATTAGAAGAACCTTGGAGCTGAACAAGAAGAAGTGGGGTGAGCAACTGAAATTTGTTGTTTGGGCTGATAGAATAACTGCTAAGAGAGCTACTGGTAAAAGCCCATTTGAGTTGGTATATGGAACTCAAGCTCTGTTGCCCTTGCATTTGCAATTGTCTTCATTTCAGTTTGTTCAACAACTTGAAGATCAAGAAGTCAGCCCATATGAAGCTCGAATCAATCAGATTGTTGAGCTAGATGAAGAAAGAAGGGCATCCCACCAAAGGCATGTAAAGTTCAGAGAAAAGTTGAAGAAGTTGTTTGACAAGAAGGTCACTCCAAGGGCTTTCAGTGTTGGAGATCTTATGCTATTGTGGGATAGCAGACATGAAGATAAGGGAAAGCATGGTAAATTTGATGCATTGTGGATGGGCCCTTACTCCATTGACATTCAAATTGGTGAACATACCTTCTTCTTGAAAGACTTAGATGGGGAATTGCTTGAATTTCTTGTTAATGGCAGACATATCTGAAACATTTCCTTGATTGATTCCCTAGAATCGAGGTATGCACCATTGTATAGTGTATAGTTCTTTGGTTTCTTTCTATTTTTGTGTTTTTGCTCATTTTGGTCCTTGGTGGCTTGGTTTTGCTGGTCTCTCGGTTCATTTTTTGGAAGTTGGTTCTGGTTTTTCTGCTCTGCATATTGACTCCACTGCCCAATGGATGTTTTTGGCACTTGGTCTACTTTTTGTTCTTGTGGCACTCGCTGGGAGTTCCCATCCCCGAGCAGGAGCCGATGTTGGTGTCCATTTTGATCTTACACCATTTTCCCTAATTTTCCTTCACTCTTGCGTTTTCTGAAATATTTTTATATCTTGAATGGGTGATCTAAAGCTTTTTCCTCCATTTGAATGCCTTGAATTGTTTTCCAAGTCCATTATTATGCCCTTTTTTGAAAGAAGTTTCCAAGTGTGCCCTATTTTTGCCCTAAATTCTTCAAATCCACGGGCTCTACCATTTTTTCATTTTCCTCAATCGTGGAAGCTCAAAAATGATCGATTTATACTTGTATGCCTTTGAAAATCCATCCCCATGGTCGAAAAATGCTTGGAATCATGTTTCACTTAGTTCATTTTAAAATTTTTCCATCCTTAGTGAAAAAATTGAATTTTGGGCATAACTAGAAATTTTTTGTGTTTTTGATGGTCAGACGGGCATATTTTACCCATCAAATTATTCCTAAGGATTGGGCGGTTGTGTGGAATCTTCTAATTTGTGAAGGACCGACAGGAAGATGCTTTAACTTATCACTTTTTGCTTTTTTGGTAAAAAGGCATTTTTGGTCCCATGGCTCCGCTTCTTTCTCGATCGATTCTAATGATGCTTACGTTGCTTCTTCTAATTGGTTGAGGTGCGACAAATTTATCTTGAAAACTTGTTCCTTTTGGCTATTTTGCCTAAAAAATTTAACTCGCCCCGTGGCCTCGCCAAGTTCTGATTGGCTAAATTCAAGCGGTGGAGAAAATTTCTTAATTTTCCCGAGGATGTACACGTGTCGCATGTTGAGTAATTGTGGAAAGGTGGGTCTTTTTGTGCTCTAAGGCATTTTGGAAAAAGAGTTAAAATGCAAAGAAAATGCCTAAGGCCCACAACGAATCGAGACGTGGACATGTGGTAAGTTTGAATAGTCAAAGGCGTAATGGTGGATTAAGCGGAATATTTTGAATATTTTTGGCTTTATAAAGTTGTAAAGTTCTAAAATGAAACATAGCTCCGCACCGAATCAGAGAGAGACACGTGTCGTGTTTTCATCAAAAGAAGAAAAGAAGGCCAACGGAGAACTTTGAAGTTTTTGCCTTTTTGGGTAAAAAGATAAAGTCTAAAATTAAAGCGCCTTCACCCGATTAGAGAAGGACACGTCACCCAGGCTCGTGGAGGAAAAATGAAAATTTTTCCTTTTGGAAAAATATGTTAAAATATAAAAATGAAGCATGGCTCCGCAACGAATCACGGATGAAAACGTGGCAAGGTCGAGGTGGAAGTGCGGGCCCATGGAGAAAATTTGGAATTTTTTTCTTTTTTTTCCAAAAAGAGGTAAAATATCATAATCGAGCCACGATTCTGCTGGGACCCTCATTGGGACACGTGTCAAGCCTGTTTTCAAGGGGTGGAGGGGTGGAGAAAATGTCAAATTTTTACATTTTTCCAAAAGAGATAAAATGTCAAAAGCACTCCTAAGCCCGTTTCCAATCACATTTTGCCACGTGGAGGACTCAGATTAAAAAGGTAAAGAAGATCAACGATAATTGTGCATTTTTAAAATTGATTGCCATTTGAGCTCCGGGATGTTTGAGGTGCGTTTTTACATAAATCTTCATCGAATTTTGGCAAATTCATGTCGTTTTGGTCTCGCAAAGATCAATGGAATCAATTTGGAGATTTAATTTATAGATTTGAGTTATATTTGAAGTGAATTTTTCTCGTGCTCATGGAAAAATGTGAAAATCCAAATCCGAAAGTTGCAGAGGCAAATTTGGAAAGGGAAAAGATGTAATGATGAAAGGAAAAGGCTCTGCGTATATGCCAAGGATGAAAACGTGCCCCCTATTAAAGTAATGATGCACCCGACATCTTTCGAATGTTTTTCTGTTAAACGTCCCTTTCTACAAATCATGGTGAAATTTTAAAAAATTAGATGCTTAGGATATCCTTTTCTTGGGAGAGAAGGCTTGGATGTAAACAAATAATAAATAATGCATGTTTTAGACATGCAAATGGTCGGGAGTTCATTTTCACGAGAAAATTTTGAGAAAATATCATCTCTCTGAGAAACCAAGTTAACTTCCTCTGTGTTAGATTTTCATTCATGTTGAGTTGGTTACAAGTGTATAGCCATCAACAAGCTTTGAGATTGTTTGAATAAATCTCCCCTTTGAATAAATCTAATAAACTTTGAATTAATTTTTGTTAAATCTCTAGCAAATCATTGTTTTATTTCACTTTCAAAATGTCTGCAAGTAAGTAGTTTTCTTATTCCCATTGCAATCTTGCATCAAAATCTATCTCAATCACACGATTTCAATCCTTGTGATAGTTTAGTGGCATATACAATTTCATTTTTTAGAAGATCTTTCATCCGGGAATGAAATAAACGATTTAAAACCATTTTTATTCATTTTTGATAGAGATTGTTTGTAATCCTCTAAGTTTACCTCGTGCATCATTCATCTTAGATTTTGATGTTTTATTGGGCCTTCTAACTCAAGCCTTCAAGTTAGAACCTCAAAGATTGTGTGAAAAAGTGCAAATATGGGCCTCCATTGATGCACACCTTCTAGTTGAAGGAATGTTTTAACTACTTTGAAGATTTATGTTGTTGATTTCTCCATTGTTGTAAAGTTCTCAAGGATATGGAAAAGTCCAATTTTCTTATTGATTTCCCACCAAAAAATTATTCAAATAACCAATCCTACCCTGAACTACCCCTGTTTTGTCCTGTGTATGAACAATTACAAAATCTCACTATCAAAATATACAAAACAAATCAGGTTTCCAAATGTCTTTAGTAACCTTAGCCTTGTGTTGAAAATATCTCCATATTCTGGGAGTGACAACTCGTGAGAGTCAGATTTGGAGTGTTGATCATATTTTCCCCAAGGCCTTCTATACAAGATTTGTACAAAGAGAGGATATCACCACCTCCTTTACCATTTGAAGGTTACAAAGTAGGTTCTATTACCTTGGTTGAAAGGCACAATCAGAAATAGTTAGGATAAGATCAAATCCTTTTAAGGTGCTACCCACTTCTCTCAAATCCCGAGTCCTAAAGATCAAGATAAACTCCTCCTCAACTACAAAACGACACACAATTGTTAATCTTCCTCTCAGAGCGTCTTGTTAATTCCTTGATGCTGCTCGGTTCTTGAAGAAGGATTAAATCAGGTACCAACACGGGTTATATGCTGCAAGTGGTCATCCAATGTCGGTTCAAAAATATTGGTTTATGCCCTGGGGTATAGGACAAACTAATTGGGAAATCTTATGTCTTCGACACACACTAATGGAATCTACGAATCTAAGGCAATGAAGGCCCTCCTAACCTGAATTGGCGTGATAGATCGGTTGGTGAGGATGACTGCTCGAAGGCTCCAATCAATATCGAGCTCTGGCGTGATTCATCTATAGGTTGTGGAATACGGGAAAATGACCTAGAATTGTTTCGTGTATATCTCTAGATAGGGTCATAAGGTGGATGATGGATATATAGTGGATTCTATGGGTGATTATCTGGTCTAGTCCAGAAATCTTTAGCTTCGTTAGCTGCTATGTCTAACAAGGATAACTGTGTGATAATGGTTGGTGGAAGTGGAGTGGATCTAAATACTAATGTGTGTAAACCAGCATCTACGTCTGATTGACCATGGACTCATTGGGTTGTGGGACCTGTGGATCACAACCGTAGATTCGTGGTTGTTGTGGACCTCCTATGGTCATGTGTGGAATCAATCCCTAATCCCTAGTATCCAGTAGTCATATGCCTTTTCGGCCTCTATATTTAGACTAACAATTGTGTAATCTTCTCAGAGTATCTTACAGGGCGTTCTGGCAACCTGAATTCTTAAGCTAGTGTCTATGTCAGTGAGAATGTCTCCTGCATCTGGCTGTGGGACCAAAGGATCACAACCAAACATTTTCTCTCTTTCAAGCCCTTCTACAGTCATGTGGATATTTATCTAGGGTAATCTGTAGTTTGGCTGGTTTGACCAAAATGTATGCACTTTGTCATCTTCTATGTTTAGTCCTCTTAGTTGTGAGCTAATTTCTTGTAGGTCTATTGTTGTTGGAAGACTTGAATTCTAAGATTTTGGTCTATATCAATTATTACTGCAACAAGATTGGGTTGAGGCACTATTGGCTCGAATACGTATTCTCTGGGCTCCCTAGGTCCCATGATTGTCATACAAAAGAAACAATATAAATCTAACTAAAGCAAAGTAAAAAACTATGTAAATATATCTACAACATATATAACTTCTCTATTTTTGTGTTTTTGACGAAACTATTTGAATGAAATTGAAAGAGAAACTTATTTAAAATATCTAGAAATTGACAACTAAACTAATAACAAAATTTAAAACAAACAAAGCAAGCCGAGTATAGCTACTTGCTTGCATGTTGTAAATCTATTCTAAATAACCGAATAACTGATCTAATCTATTTGAAAGACTCTCGATCCTACCTCAGAAGTGAGGAATGAATCATAGTTTCTCAGAAACTATCAATCCCCACAGCTTCCCTTCAAAGAATATCGAAAGTGAGATTAACTAGAAATGAAATGATTGACTACTCTATTTGATATATTTTAACTAGAACTTTGATAGCTTGAACTTGGATTTTGCAGAATAGTGGCGAATCCGGTTGTGTGTGGCTTTGTCCCCTCAGTGTGATCTCCTCGTTCCTTCGTGCTCACGTGAATCCAAAAAAGTGTGTAATGCTAGCATCAATAGAAGTAGGTATTGGGATAGTGGGTAGCTTAGGATGTAGACTGAATACAAATACAATGCAAGTAGGAGAGGGATAGCGCAAGAGAACAGAGCTTGGCTTATGCAATTCCTAGCGGGATTTATTGCGAGTCATACAACATAAAACGTCCAGAACCTAAAACTATCCTTGTTTGATGAACAAAACCTGCAACTTTAATGGCTTCCTACTAAAATGAAACTATCTACTCCAATTGATTGCATGAAATAGTAACAACACTAGCACAAGAAGATTATGTGGCTTCTAAACAACAAAACAACACTAACTATGCATGCAACAAATAAAACTATTGATTCCTAAGAAAAACTGAAAGACTAAGCTATTGAAATGAGAAATGAGAGGAAAATTTTGAGGGCCATTTGCTTGAGCACAAGCCAACTATTTATAGAATTCCCATTTACCCAAAGGTGAAAACCAAATTGAACTCTTTAACCATAAACAATGCAAAAACACTATTCCAGGGAACCAGAATCATAAATACAAGCAAAGGCGGTGAAAAAAGCTGGTAAACGTTGAAATTTTACATGAGTCATGTTAAAAAGAACATTCTGAAAATGCATGAAGGACCACCGCCACCACAGGCGGGGGTGGGTTACAGGACCGCCGCCTCTGGGCGGCGGTCACGAGACCGCCACCGCCCCCCGGGGGGTGTTTTCATAATCAAGACCAAAACACAAAGAAAAAGAGGGGAGAAGAGAAAAAAAAGCACACAGGGGCTAAGTGGGACATGCGGGATGTTAACACATACTTGGAGAGCTTTTCCGATCCCGAACACCTTGCGAGGAGACCTGTATCATCATTGGGGCACGTGTAACATTGTTTCGGTGGTGCAGTACCCTACAATTTTGGGTACGTACATATTGCCCCCTCGGAGAAGCGTTTTAGCCATGAAGAGGCATAAAATGGTGGGTCCGAGTATGGTGGTCCCAAAATGGGAAGTTAGAATTTATACCTGACACGTCGTGTGTCGAAATGACGCCCTCCAAGATTCCCACTACCTACAAAATGAAAAGAGGACTCAAGTGCAGATAGATAAAATAAATCAAAAAATAAACACTAAAATAATATGAAATGAGGACTTACCATTTGTGCGGGATAAGAACTTACCTCCGTCGGCGCTCCAAACCTATGAAAAGGGCATTCAAAACAAGTCAAGATGCTTATATATGTAAAAATGGGCCCATTTTCCTATTCATTTGCATGCATGTTGATTTGATTGATTTTGAGCTCTGGGACCCACGGTGATGGTTTTGATGAGAGTATAGTCAAAATGTTCGTGATGAGATAGTGATCATGCCTCCATGAGTGGAACATCGACCCGAGATCACAGGTTAGTTCTTCTTGATTTAACGTTTTTACCCCAAAATGTTAAAATGATGAAATCTTTGTCATGGGGGGATTATTTTTGAAAATGTCAGTTTTAATAGGGTCACTTAGGGGGCGCTAATGGGTAGGCTTTGTTTTAGTCAAAATGGTCTTTGTTTTGTGTTTTTAGGCATTTTTAGGGCACGTGACCCATGTGGAAATTTGGGACATGACCGCCACCACCGAGCGGGGTGGTGGTTACATGACCACCCGCCTGATCGGGCGGTGGCGGTTACAAGACCACTCACCTTTAAGGTGGTGGTTACGGAACCACCGCCCTGCTCAGGGTGGTGGTCCTTCACAGAATGCCAAAATAATACTTGTTTGAATTTATTTTTGCATTTCTAGCATTCTTATATGTTTTAATGATTTTTCCAATGTGATTTGAATACTAACTTACTCCTTTTTGCGTGTTTTTGGGTGTATGCAGGTGAAGGAGGAGTATATCCGATGGAGCCGAGAGAGAGAGTGTGATTGGCTTCCAGCAGTATTGGATGCACTTTCTCAGGATGAGCAGGACACTCTTTAGAGGGCCGACATATTACGTATATCACGGGTCCCGCATGTTGCACCTTCTAGTCACATACTTTGTGACTTGTTTTCATATTGGGATGCTTGATCGGAACACTTTCCGATTTCCAGGAGTCAGGGGTGAGTGGACTATCACCTTGGAGGATGTCTACCATATCTTGGGGTCCCGATCATCGGGAGATGGCTTACGCTTGAGACAACAGGGTCACGGGCTCAGATAGCATAGTGGGCTTCATACATGGGAGATGCAGTTATCTCCACTGGTTCAAAGAAGGGGGTGAGGGTCCGATCTATTCCTAGCCTGCCTATCCCCTTGATTCGTCAGGCCATTATGGGGATCCTTGCCTCGAGATTGATCGGGGACAAGGGAGGAGACACTTTACTTTATTGTTGGTCCCCCATTATTACACAGATTGAGGGACATGGCCGGATTTATGCCTAGGGAGCTGATATACTTGGGACCACCTATCATGATTTGTACTAGGGTGGTTCATTTATAGGGGTAGTCATTGAGCCATCCGACCCTAGTTATGAGCTGGGTCTATGAGCGTTTCATCCCTTATGGGAGAGGTGTAGAGGTGGCGGATCCCGGAGCCGTGAGGGCAGCCAGATGGATAGATATGTCGGTGCTTAGAGCACCCCACCAGCCAGTCACCTCCTTGACTACTGATGATATGGAGGCCACACCTTATCAGGCCATGGCAGGGTTATGGGGTGAGGAGGCCCTCACTTTGATCTCTTGCTCTACCACAGGGCAGCTTGTGGATAGGATGGGGAAGGTGGAGACACATCCTTTTGCTCGAGTGCCTCAGCAGTTTGGCCTTCCTTACGTCGATATGCTTCCCCTAGTGGTGCCAGTATTCAGATCAGTTCGGGAGGCTAGGGGAGGTCCTAGAGGCCGGGTTGGACCATTGTTACTCCTGGTGTCCCCATTGCAGCTAGGTGGGTAGTACGCACTCGAGGGAGAGCCGGTGCTCCTCAGGCACCCTTACTTCAGATTGCCGCCGTCCCGCCCACAGCAGCGATGACCCCATTGATATAGACTCTGAGTCCGAGGAGTTCACAGGGGGAGAGATGGAGGAGGAGACCGAGGCTGAGGTCAGCGAGTCGGGTGGAGAGGAGGACAATGATCCCGAGTGGCATGACACTCAGGATATCTTACAGGCCGAGAGAGGGCGGAGCAGAGTGCGGAGAGGGTGACTCTAGTTTCAGAGGAGCCACCTTCTCAGGACGTAGGCGGGGAGGATGAGTCCGTAGTAGGATGATATGTTGCCCCAGACACAGGAGGAGGACATCAGTTAGTGTGGCATCTGTGGTAGGTGCTTGACCCTAGAGATCCATCTTGGAGGCCCGGAGATCCGAGTGAGTTATCATCCTTCTCTTAATGTTTGTTTCTAGTTAGGATTGCCTTAGTTGCTATCTCTCCTTTTGTTTATTTTTTTTTATCTTTTGAGTATTTCTAATTTGTTTTCTCCTTTGCTTGCAGAGACTACTTTGATGAGTGGTGAGACCTATTCACCGGGTATGCACTGATACCCTGATGATCCCCATGGAGAAGACTCGCGGAGCTATCCGTGGATGCAGGGGAGCCTTCAGCAGCTGGTAGGCATACCGACATTTTTTCCCTATGTCTGGCATGTGGCCAAGATGGTGACTACCCTCCATCTGCCGAGTTGGCTGGGTATAGGACAAGCAGAGCATCTGATGAGGAGTCACTCTCATAGCGAGGCCACAGCTACTCCTTTCGGGATCGTGAGCCCTCCGTGCACTCAGAGCGCGGCGTAGCCGAGTCCTAGACGTGGTCGTGCACCTTCAGAGGGATCTCATAGGGGTTGAGAGGCCACTTGGCTCTCTTAGATTGTTTATATGATTTATTTTGTATTTCCCGGGCTCATTGAGCATTTTGACCATGCCTAGCGCATGATGGCATTGTACAGAAACTTGATTATATATATATATATATATATATATATATATATTTTTTGGATCAGACTCTTGGTATCTATGATTTTGTGATTCATTTCCACATGTAAATTATAATGTTGTTTTTATATGCTTTTCAGAATGTATGCAATGGAGAACAAATGATACAAATGCTTTCTTTCTTTTTGTATTTCATGATGCTGATATATGATAATGTAGACACAATGTGATCTTGAACTTTAGTTTCTATAAGAATTTTTTGGTACTTCATATTTGTTTTGACAAAATGAGATGATAAACCGGTATGATGAGCAGATGAACTTGCCCCACTCCTAACTCCACGCAACTAGTAAGATGCGAGGGCTCACCACCGAGAGCTAGAAAGGGCACAAGCTATGAAATTTGTTGAATGGTAGTGATGAGAGATAGACAAAGATTTGGTGGAACCAAATTAGGATGCTACAAACCTACTCTACTCAAGTGACTCCATAGTTTAGAATGCTACTTGCTTTGTGGTTTATCTAGACTTAGATCCAGTAGATGGCCACATGGTAGACAAAATCTGGTTTTCGGGTTTTGAGCTCTCTTGGAATTTTGGACATCTGATTCATTTGTTTTTGACTCAAGATTTCAAAGGTTTATTTGAATTGTTTGCTTATGACCTTCAACGTTTATTGTCAAGAGGACCCCCACACCTTGCCCCATGCTACTAGTAAGAAGCATGGGCTTATCACCATGGACAAGGCATAGGTGAGTAAGGGCATTCCCATCCTTTCCCAACCCTACGTCACTAGTAAGAGATGCAAGCTCATCACCGAAGGTTGGTAGGGCAAAGGAAATGTGTAAAAATAAAATTTTCTATTTGATCTACATTTGATTTATTTATTTGAGAAAAATGTCAGTATGTTCTTATTTCCAAAGAGATATACATATGGGATAGATGTGACACTATGAAGCTTCTAGAATAGACCATAGGCAAGACACCTATCCTAGGAAGAAACCAAAAGTGAGAACAAGCATGCAGACCTTGGTATGGTTACCGTTAAGACTTTGTCATATCTAGCTTTATATGGATGAAATGATTCTGAAATAGGTGATGATGTTATGAAAATGAAGAAGTATGATTGGAAGGATTATGCCAATACCATCAGAAGTTTGTAATGAATTGCTTTGAGAATAAGTTCCTTGATCACAAAATTTTACGAAATGAGTGGACAAAATGAACCTAACTACATGAAGATGCAATGTAGATATAATTATACAAATAGTGCTGGTCACTTATGCATAGAATCATTTAAGATGCAAGGAATTGATTGTTTCACCAAATTCCTCACCTTCCAGTGTACATAAGAGATATGCACCATTTCCATAGTCTTTCATGACTCGGTATGGGCCCAACCATTTGGGCCGAATTTCCTTCCTTCACCGGTCTTCTTATCGATCCGGTTGTCTAGTCTTAGAACTAGATCTCCTTCATATATATCTCATTCATAGACCTTTTTGTTATACTTTGCCGGCACATCCGGTCAGCATAGATTCTATGCCATTGTTCAACATCTAACCTAGCCTCATCTAGGCTTTCTAGTTGGGAGAGACGTGCTTCTCTATAAGCTTCTTCATCCAGAATCCCTTGTAGTGAGATGCGGAGACTGGGTATTTCAACCTCAAGTGGGAGAACTGCTTCTACTCTCAAATACCAATGAGAAAGGAGTTGCTCTTGTTGGTGTTCTTATTGAGGTTCGGTGGGCCCACAAGGCCGGATATAACTTTAAATGCCAATCTCATTTGTTTTCTTTTACCATTTTAAGGAGAATAGCTTTCAATGTTTTGTTTGTTGCTTCAGCCTATCCATTGGCTTGAGGGTAATACAGGGAGGCTGTATGATGGTTTATTTTAAATTTACTACATAGCTCATGGACTTCATTCTTAAAGGAAGTACCATTATCTGAGATAATGATTTGTGGGACACCGTACCTACAAATGATCTGGTTTAAAATGAACTTGGTGATCACGGAACCTGGTACAGTGGTAGAGGCATAGCCTCTACCCATTTGGTAAAATACTCGGTGGCCGTGATTATGAAGTTATGGCCATCTGTTGATGAGGGAGAGAATTTCCCTATCAAATCTAGGCCCCATGTAGAAAAGGGCCATGGAGTAGCGATTGGTTGTAGAGCTTGTGCTGGCATGTGAATCTCGTGGGAAAATTCTTGACATTTATGGCACTTGCATACAAACTCTACTACATCGTGTTCTAGAGTGGGCCAGAAATAGCCCATCCGATGTATTTTGCGGGTAGTGGCATGACCTCCAAAATGGCCACCACATATTCCACTATGAGATTCATAGAGAATCTTCTTGGATTCTTCTGTGTCAACACACCTTAGAAGCATTCCATCGAAAGGCCTTACGATAGAGCACTTGTTCTATAATAACATATTTAGCTACGATAATGCGTAACCACCTTCTTTGTTGTGGTGTAGCACCTTCTAGATATGCATGGCCCATGATATAATTAATAATATCAGTATACCAAGGACATTCAGAGATGGGAGGTCTGGTTTCGATGTAATATATGCATTCATCGGGAAAATCTAGATCTACTAGATCACCTCCATCTAATGGGTTATCAGCTAACCAATCTGCAATGATTTGTCCCTTAACGGACTTTTGGTTTACAAAAGTTAATTTGAATTCACCCATTAAGGTTATAAAGCATCCAACCTTTTTAGACAAGGACCCTTGCGTGAGGAAAGTTCGTAAATGGTCTATTTTTACAATGACCCTTGTTTCTTGATTTAGCATGTAATGTCTTAAGCATTTGGTTGCGAAGACTATGGCAAGGCATTCTCATTCTACTTGCGTATAACATGTTTCATAATCAAGCAACGTTCGGCTAATAAAATAGATCACACGTTCTCATTTTTCATCATCTTCTTGAGCCAACATGTAGGCTAGCGAGACATTGGTAGCTCGCGAATATAAGATTAAAGGGTGGTCTAGCTTAGGAGGCATTAGCGTAGGTGGTGACAACAAGAAATGCTTAACTACTTCAAAGCCTCATTGCAGTCTTTGGTCCAATCGATACTATAATCTTTCTTGAGTAGATTGTTGATTGGATGAATGGAAAAGCTTAAATCTGGGATGAATCTTTGGATTGCACCGAGTTTCCCAAGAAATGACCTGATTCCAGATTCATCCAAGGTGGGATCATTTCAAGAACAACCCATTTTGGCTGGGTCTACATCAATCCCTCATGATGATATGATGTAACCTAGGAGTTTCCCTCCTGTCACACCAAATACACATTTTTCTAGGTTTAGTGTGACTCTGTATTCTATCAAACATGAAAGAATGATGCGGAGCACTTCCGGGTGATCACAACGCTTCCTGGCTTTAGCTAACAAGTCATCTACATAGGATTCCATGATTTTATGAATAAGATCATGAAATATATATGTCATTTCCCATTGGTATGTAGCGCCAATGTTTCTTGAGACCGAATGGCATAACAACGTAGCAATAGGTTCCCCAAGGAGTTATAAACGTGGTTTTGGCTTGGTCTTGTTTGATATTCTGATTTGATTGTATCCCGAGAATCCATCCATGAGAGACAAAAGCTCAAATCCAGTTGTTGCATCAATGATGACGTCAATGGATGGTAATGGGAAGTCATCCTTGGGGACACGCCTTTGTTAATGTCTCGAAAGTCTATGCAGATGCGTATCTTCCCATTCTTTTTGAGAATAGGAATGATATTAGATACCCACTGAGAGTAATCAACTGGTTTGATGAATCCTACTTGGAGAAGCTTTCATTACCTCTTCCTTCACCATGAGAGCTACCTTGGGTTTCATTGGTCTCATTTTTGTTTAATTGGCTTTGCATCTGGTTTGGTGATGAGGTTGTGTACTGCGATGTGTGGTGCAATTCCCATCATTTCTTTATAATTAAATGCAAAATCCTTTTGATGTTCTCTGAGGATTTGAGTGTGTATCTCTATTTCTTCTAGAGTTAACGAAGATCCTAGTTTCAAGATCTTTGGTTCTTCCTCCGTTCCGATGTTAATATCATCATTTCTTCGATTAAAGAAGCATTACCTTCTTCAAACTCAGTGGGGCTGGAGGTAGTTCTAGATCTTCTCCATTCTCTACCACGTATATGTCGAGTTCCTTTTGTGGGGGAAGCTCTATCATGGGATTTCCAAAGTAAGAAGATGAATGTGGGATTAAGGACAAATCTACCATGTGATGGGTGAGATGTAACTCTGCATAGGTGTTTAAGTAATCAAGAGTGGCTCTATCACTATCAACGTGATCTAAGATAGTAGATTTGTTCTCAGCTATGTTCGTTAAAAGAGGATTTGACATTTTCTTCACTAATGGTTCAGTATGCGAAGGGATACCATGAAACAGGTGTCTTCCAACTCACTGCTTGGAGTGAAACGTGAAGCTGAGGTTGCTATCAAATCTGCGAGAAGATTTTGTTCTCATGGGATTGCTTCAATTGATATGAAGTTAAATCCTTTGCTCAATCTAATACTACTTTTTTTTAGAGTTGTAAATGTTCAGCTCTAGTCTCATACACCTCAGAGACTTGGTTTGCTACTAATTGAGAGTCTCCTAACACCCTGATGTCATTAACACCGAGCCTCTTAGCTAAGATGAGGCCAAGGAGGAGGGCTTCATACTCAACGCCATTGTTTGTACATTCAAAATTTAGTTTAAAGGTGAATGGTAAGATCTTTCCCTCGGGAGAAGTAAAGATCACACCTGCCCCAGCCCCATAACGACATCTAGCTCCATCAAAATGGAGAGTCCAATATTTAGTTGGGAAGATGGATGTTGGGACATTTTCTACATCACTTCTTCTGCTTTGGTTACTTCTACCATGCAGAGTTCTTCTACTGGAAGAGAACCAACTCCTAGGGTATATCCCATACCTACAAAATCAAATGGCAGGAAAATTGGTAGATCTTGTTCTAGCAATTTGACAATTTTGTATAGTTCCTAATGATACTATTTCTACAACGTTAGCCTCATCCTTGAGGGCTGGGATATTCTTGATTAGGTTCGTAACTTCTAACTCTGTTGTAGGTACCAACTTTTCTTCGGTTTTGAGTCGGTTGGTTTATTAAGTTGGTTTGTTGGGAGTTCAAACTCAGAGTGAATGCCTGGCTTTTCTTCAGGTCTGCTAGGTGTATATCAAATGGTTTTGGATCACCTTTTTCTATGAATACCTTTCCCAAGTGTAGAATCTTATTTCTTGAAATAACGTAGAAGGGATTGCCTTCATACGGTGTATCCATGGTCGGTTGAGGATCATATTATAGTTGGTTTCCCGATCTATAATATAAAACTCAGTGAGGATTGTTTTGGGTCCTAAGGTGACTGGTAGTATTATAGTTCCAATCGAAGTGGCTTTAAGGCTATCATAGCCTCTTAGTGTATTCCGAGTCGTGGAACAATTTGTTTCTCCATACCCTAGCTTTTGAAGGAAAGAGAAGGGACTATGTTAACTGTTGCCCCATCATCAACCATTGCACATTTAACGTAATTGTTATAAACCCACACTTGCAAATGTAAGGTGGATCACCTCTGTGTGCAATCTCAGCGTCTGTTGGCATTTTGTTTATGTCAAATATAAACTCGGTATCCCTATCCGGCTGCCCCAGAGGGTGGATATCAAAGTCTATATGGTTTACCTATGTTTCGGGAGGTGGAGTGATGTTAATTAAATGACCTAAACCTAATGCTTCTAAAAGAGCAGCCCTATGGGTAGGGGAGTTCTTTAATAAGTCCAAAAAGGAGATGTGAGAGAAGGTCTTTGTTAGGTCATTAATTAAATCATAGGCACCTACGGGTTTTACTAATGGTTGTTGAATGTTATCTGTCTCTAGCGGGTAACTTGGACTTGGCTGAGAGGAATACTCTCGTGTCCTTGTTATGGCTTCCACGGGTAGCTCAGTGTCTAACTCCACCAAACTGACTATCTTGGGTCATAGCTGATTTCCTAATTGCGGTGCGACAGGTGGATTTAGTGAAGTCGAGGCTTCATGATCATTGTTTCCTATCATTACACTCTTGTTCATCCCATTTGGATTTAATTTGTTGTTATTGTGATTTGGGAGTGGATCGTTGAAGATCTTGAGGGGTGCATTTTGAGGGGAGACTACTCCCATGAAAGTATTTGGCATAGTGTGATGCAGATCTACTAAGAACATATCTATGAAAAGTTGTCTTTGTTCTTCTAGCAAATGTTGCATGAACTTATTGTAATCACGGCAAGTCCTAGTGTCGTGGCCTCAAATTTTGTGGAAACCACAATACGAGTTGGGATTGTAATTCCTAGGTTGTTGGTTTGGCACATATTGTGGTCCAAAACTCTGATTAAACCGTTGACTATTAAAGTTTTGCATTTGTTGTCTTTGGTTTTGGTTTTGGTTTTGATATCCAGTTGCATTTTGTCTTGGACCCTGTGTTTGGACCTGCCGTTGTTTGTTGTTGTGGATGATTAAAATCCACCGAATTGATTGTTGGGGTAAAGTTGTTGTTTCATTGATTGTTAATCGGTGGTGGAGTATTTACAACATTTTCCTTTTAGCTTGGTCAGTTACTCCATCTGTTGTTACGCCATGATTTTTGTTAAGGATTTTAGGTCCTTGATTGACATTTTGTGGTAGTAGGATAAGTCGTAGTATTCTTGGTTGGGGGTGATTAACCTCCCATTTGTTCCATACGTCTTGTGACCACTATCTATTGCCGCTTGATCTATTCGGAGGGCACTCTCAAGTACTTCATCGTAAGTCCTTAGTGGGAACTTCTGGACTTCTTCCTTTACCTCTCTGCTGAGAGAATGAAGGAATAAATCACATAGTTCCATTTGGTCCATGTTTGGAGCACTTGCCAAGAATAAAGGACTATATGCCATCTTTGGATGAAATGAGCAACAAATTCATTGTGTTCTTGTTTAATGTGCAAGAATTCCCTGATTCCTGTTCTCAACAGTTTGTTCATGTCAAACACCTTGATGAACTCTGAAATGAGTTGTTTAAATGAATGGATGGAAGCTTCAGGTATTCTATAATACCAATCGAGGGCGATGCCCTCTAAAGTTTTGGGGAATATTTTGGCAACAACCCCATCCCAAGGGAGCAGTTCTCGAATGGCTATGGCATAGGCCTTAATGTGTGCATTCGGGTCTCCTTCCCCTTTGTATTTGGGAAAATCGGGAAGAGGTCTTGGAAGCATGATGCTTCGTATGGTGAAGTCTAAGGGTTCTTTCAAATATTCTGAATAAGTCCCTATCGCATAGGTTTCACCATCGATGGTGCTGCTGAGGGGGTGGAGGTGGGATGGGTTGTTGATATGGTGTAGCATATGCATTTGCAGGGGCATAAGGAAATCCTTGTGGTTGAGTGAACATGCCAGGAGAAGAGAAGATATCTCCTTGTGGTGATTTGGAATACATGTTTAAGTATGGAGGAGTATTGCCCAGGAATGGATTATTTTGTACTAGACCGAGGTATCATATTTTCCACCGGAACGGTGTTAGAAAATGGTGGTTCTAGTTGGCATTTGTTGTGAATACTGAGGAGGCATGCCCAACGTGCCTATTCCTGTGAGGAGGTCTACTTGGCTAGGATGATGTGGAGGATTGGAATTTCCTACCTGCATGAATTGAGAATTTTGACTTGCTTGAGCAAGTTCTAACCCTCTAACTTTTTCTACTAAAGTTGAGATGACTTCATTTGGTGAAGTCACAGTATTTTTCCTTAGTGGCATTTGTTGTATATCCTGAGGTTGTATAGGCATGTGGTACCCCACTATGAACTGATCGTTTCCCTGCCAAGTTTCACCGAGGGCATTTCCTATAGGTAGTGGCATGGAGGTGTTTTCTTGAAACGAGACCTCGGGTCATGTTTGTAAACTTCCTATAGGTGGGTACATACTCCGAGAGCATTGTTCATTCCTAGCATAACACACTGAATGTTCATCATCTAAAAATAGATATGGATCCGATTGTCTACTAATTTGTGGTCTAAGTAACACCTGAGGAGATGAACCAGATTCTCCCATAAACATCATGTTGTTCGAGCCCGAAGGCTCTGGTTGTTGCGTTTGAGCGAGCTGGTCCAACTCCTCTATTTGGAAAGAAGAACTATATCTAGTCCTTTGAGGTGGAGTTTGTGTTGAAAATCGGTTAGTTGAATAGTTGTCACCCCATGCTGAGAGCGAGGGTGATGGCTGTCTATTCAGTTGATCATAGTATGCTTCAAGACCTAGGAGAGGTCTGCCATATGCATCGAATCCCGACATATTCGGGGTATATGAATACCCACAGAATAATGGGAAAGAGCGAAGGTGGATGGAAGAAATAAAAAATAAAGAAAGAACTGTTTTTTCATTTGAAGAACAAGTAGAAATTCACCAATTTTGTACGATGGAAAAGTTTGACATGGAAAAGTGAGCATGGCATGGGAATCTACAAGTAACTCTTCCTCGCACCCGACCTCCCGAGGTCATGCCGAGACAGCCGGTGGGGATGGAATATACGTGGGGTATGGAAAAACTAATTGGGAAATCTTATGTCTTCGACACGCACTAATGGAATCTATGAATCTAAGGCAACGAAGGCCCTCCTAACCTAAATTGGCATGATAGATCGGTCGGTGAGGATGACTGCTCGAAGGCTCCAATCAATATCGAGCTCTGGCATGATTCGATCTATAGGTTGTGGGATACGGGAAAATGACCTAGGAATTGTTTCGTATATCTCCAGATAGGGTCATAAGGTGGATGATGGATATGGTGGATTCTATGGGTGATTATCTGGTCTAGTCCAAAAATCTTTAGCTTTGTTAGCTACTATGTCTAACAAGGATAACTATGTGATAATGGTTGGTGGAAGTGGAGTGGATCTAAATACTAATGTGCGTAAACCAACATCTACGTCTGATTGACCCATGGGACTCATTGGGTTGTGGGACCTGTGGATCACAACCATAGATTCGTGGTTGTTGTGGACCTCCTATGGTCATGTGTGAATCAATCCCTAATCCCTAATATCTAGTAGTCGTATGCCTTTTCGGCCTCTATATTTAGAACTAACAGTTGTGTAATCTTCTCAGAGTATCTTACAGGCATTCTAGCAACTTGAATTCTTAAGCTAGTGTCTATGTCAGTGAGAATGTCTCCTGCGTCTGGCTATGGGACCAAAGGATCACAACCAAACGTTTTCTCTCTTTCAAGCCCTTCTACAGTCATGCGGATATTTATCTAGGGTAATATGTAGTTTGGCTGGTTTGACCAAAACGTATGTGCTTTGTCATCTTCTATGTTTAGTCCTCTTAATTGTGAGCTAATTTCTTGTAGGTCTATTGTTGTTGTTGGAAGACTTGATTCTAAGATTCTGATCTATATCAGTTATTGCTACAACAAGATTGGGTTGAGGCACTGATTGGCTCGAATACGTATTCTCTGGGCTCCCTAGGTCCCGTGATTGTCATGCAAAAAGAAACAATATAAATCTAACTAAAGCAAAGTAAAACTAACTATGTAAAGTATATCTACAACATATATAACTTCTCTATTTTTGTGTTTTTGATGAACTATTTGAACGAAATTGAAAGAGCAACTATTTAAAATATCTAGAAATTGACAACTAAACTAATAACAAAATTTAAAACAAACAAGGCAGCCGAGTATAGCTACTTGCCTGTGTAGTTGTAAATCTATTCTAAATAACCGAATAACTGATCTAATCTATTTGAAAGACTCTCGATCCTACCTCAAAAGTGAGGAGTGAATCATAGTTTCTCAGAAACTATCAATCCCCACAGCTTCCCCGAATATCGAAAGTGAGATTAACTAAAATGAAATGATTCACTACTTCTATTTGATATATTTTAACTAGAACTTTGAAAGCTTGAACCTAGATTTTGTAGAAACAGTGGCGAATCCGATGGTGTGTGGCTTTGTCCCCTCAGTGTGATCTCCTCATTCCTTCGTGCTCACGTGAATCCAGAAAAGCGTGTAATGCTAGCATCAACAGAAGTAGGTATTGGGACAATGGCAGCTTAGGATGTAGACTGAATACAATGCGAGTAGGAGAGGGATAGCGCAAGAGAACAGAGCTTGGCTTATGCAATTCCTAGCGGGATTTATTGTGAGTCATACAACATAAAACGTCCAGAACCTGAAACTATCTTGTTTGATGAACAAAACCTCAACTTTAATGGCTTCCTACTAAAAATTAAACTATCCTACTCCAATTGATTGCATGAAATAGTAACAACACTAGCACAAGAAGATTATGTGGCTTCCAAACAACAAAACAACACTAACTATGCATGCAACAAATAAAACTATTGATTCCTAAGCAAAACTGGAAGACTAAGCTATTGAAATGAGAAATTGAGAGGCAAATTTGAGGGGCCATTTGCTTGAGCACAAGCCAACTATTTATAGAATTCCCATTTACCCAAAGGTGAAAACCAAATTGAACTCTTTAACCATAAAATGCAAAAACTGCAAACCAAAATCATAAATACAAGCAAAGGTGGTGAAAAAAGCTAGTAAACGCGTTGAAATTTTACACGAGTCACATTAAAAGAACATTCTAGAAAATCATAAACTCTAAAATTTTGGGTACGTATGCAAACCTTCAATCAAGGTTGTCTCCACAAGAAACTTCTCTAATCAAAAGGTACGGGTCCTACTTCATACAAATTTTAACCTTTTTCTACATCTAAGGGTCTAGTTTCAATCTTTCTCTGTGGAAGCTTCACGGTATCTCAAAGAACATGATCATATTGTTTGAGTTGTGTAGGAAGCTTGTTCATGTCAATGGTAAGCTAAGGAATTGAAAGAAGAAAAGTGTTTCTTTTCCTATCTCTCTTAGGATCTTTTCCTACAAAACTACTCATAAGGATACCAACATGGAAACTACATTCTCCCCATGAACCTATATTCATATACCTCAAGGGAAGACTTTGATATTCGAAGTGCTCCAAAAAATTTCATCTCCTTGACCTGTATCATGTTCCAAAAATTTAAGACTACTAGGTGAACTATACAAATGATTTTGAAGTTAGAGAACAAGATCTAATGAGGATGCCAATTGGGAAAATGAGGAGATTCCAGTTTGATTGGTATGAATATGATATTAATGATGATTTCATAGAGATGCATGATCTAGAATATCATGAAATGAAAACATCACCCCTTTCGCAAGTGTCTTGGAGCATCCGTGAATCGAGGGATATGAATGAGTGGACCGAGCACAAATATCATAATATTAAAAGAGTGGTTTAAAAAGAAGAGATCACCCTCATGGCATCAGGAAAATTTCCAAATTTATAAAGGCAAGCATCCCGTCATTCCTCTTTAAAGGCCACCGAGAAAGCTTATAGAACTTTCAAATTGAAATATAGTGAAATCGAAGCTCCTCACTACAAAAGGTTGCACAAAAAGGTAAGGACAATAGAAGACCCTGTGGTAGATTTGGAGCAAGGGAAAATTGATCGGTTCATCCTTCAGTCCCTTAGTAGTCTCAAAGCTTCTCATCCTCCACTCGCTACAATGCACTTTACACAAGATGTCCCTTCTCATTCTGAACAAGAGAAAGCAATCATGTTGAATGTCGAGCCTGAGATGAATGAGATATTTCCTTTGATACAAGAAATGATCACGAAATAAGCCCACAAAGTTTAACGGTGGAAGTACCTAAATTCTCAGTTATAGCCTCCATGATCAAAGGAAAGAAGGGAAAGTTAGCTCAAATAACTTCACACTTCTTAAGTGGTGCTTCATGACAAATAATATGTAGCAAATCCAAAGGTGATTAAGCCCATTGAATAAATGACCCAAATGAATATAAGATGAACACCATACCCTAGGATTAGTAACTCATGAGAGAAAAGCACATTTTTTTCAAGGAATATTCCAGCGCTTTTCTTTCTAGGAATCGTGTAGACACAAAACCATGCACTTTAGACATTATTTAGTCCTGGTCTCATACTACTATTTAAAAGGTTTTTGAGTGAAGAAAAGTACTAATTAAACTCCTTATTTTAACCATCTTACTTTATTTTATTTCATCATTCCCGATCTCTAACACCCCCATTCCCAGTCATATTTCATCATTTCACATTATTTTAGCCTTGACTAGGGTGCCCAAGCAATATCAAGCCTTGGTCCCAACAAAGGTTCCCCGATCCTTTTCAGACTTTCTCGCCACTTTTGGGCTCTTTTTAGCCGTTTGAGATCTTTATATTTTTGGTGGTTAGACATTTTGGGGTTAATTACAAAATTAGATCAAGAGAACCCTATAAATATAAAGTTATGAGACCATAATGAGGGACCAAGCACTAGTCAATACTATAATCGACCTAAGGTTGCATTCATCTAAAGAATTTGGATATCATTTTCATCCATTAGATCCATCACATAGGACAAGGGTGGTTCATCTGCAAGCAGCATACAAGCATAGGGGAGGGATTCTCTTCTATTCCATCCACCATTCTACTATGTTTTTACATATAGTTATTTCTCGCTACTTCACAAAGTGTGATTAACACAAGAGAACCTAGGGCACATGATGCACACACACAGAAAAAAACTACATTTGGGTCCAAAATGTAGTGCAACACTTAGTTAGTAAGCCCACTGTTGTGGTAGGTGAGGTCAGTCTCGACCCATTCATTTGCATTCTTATTTTTTTAGGTTTTGATACTTCTTGTGGTATTTTCAAGTCTTCTATTCAGCTTAGACCATCATCGATATTTGGTGTGGCGCAACGAACTGATGTGACACACAACGATGGTTTCATACCATCTATCAAACATGTGAAATTTAGTTCTAGACCTTTCGCATGCACTGTGGCATCCATTCTCGTAGACGAGAGTACACGCAAGCACCCCGATCCTTCTCTAGCACCCTACCTAGAGAATTAGTCTAGATCTATCCTTTTAGGACCTCTGCATAGTTGTTCCTACTTCCTATTTCTCTAGTCACTTCGTGACATAGTATAACAAGGTACTCTAATAAAATGAGTTTATTCTAACTCTCTTAGCATTCTAGGGTTTTTCATTTCCATTTTCATAGTTTCTTGGGTCATTTTCCATAGTCATTTCATCGCATTATTTACTTTGTATTTACATGCCGGTCTAGATTAGATTAACTACCCTTATTTCCATATTTTAGTTAATCATTTTGGTGAACCCGAGTCGATCATTCATACCTTCTCATTCTAGGGTTTATTCTCCTTTCTCCATGGCTCACTCTCATATTAATTTTACTAAATAATATCATACTCTTAAGATTCGTGAGACCAAACTCCTATCCATAGGAAATCTTAAGTATCATGAACAAGCTTTTCCCTCCACTCATTTTAAAACAAGACACCATTCAAACCCTCTACAACTAAACCAAATGACACTAAAATCACCATCAACACATTCACTCCTACTAAGGAGGTTGATTCACAACAACCTCGCTGCACATTTAACAATTTTCCAATGGCTCCACATCTTATATTGAAGCAAATTATCAAGAATAATCTTATTACCCTCCCTCCACTACTCGAGTTAGACCCATCACAACTAAAATGTAGGAACTACAATGAGAACTTCTATTGTGATTATCATTGATGTGTGGGACATTCTACAAATAGATGTTTCAAAATCCGTACAATCATCCAAGATCTAATTGATGAAAACAAACTAGAGTTTCCATAGTCTACTAACCCTGCACCGACCAACAACAAGGGTAAACTCAATATTTTTAACAATGAATCTCAACAATGTGACAAGAAGACATCCGACTCTTCTTCCAATCATACATATCATGCAGTACCTCCTCCTCCTGGATCGGAGATCTTTATTTCTTATTTACAACCACCGAAACTTCGCCACCAATCATTTCTTTCTTCGACGTTAATTATCAAGGAACTTTCACATCTAATCATTTACATATCAATGCATCTATTGGATTGACTTCCATTAAAAACACTAAGGTTGACCCATCATGGCCCATTAGTGAATGTTCTATTTCACTCCTTAAGGTTATCAATTATCCTTCATTGCAAATTGAGTATCCTTTCAAAAAACCCTTTGGCATTATTAAACTATATGTCACAGCTTGTCCTCTTGCTCTTCTTATGCCTTTCCTTGTTGGAAACACGCTTCCAAATGAGAAATGCTTCTTGAATCAATTGGATTTGTTGCTCTCAATCTATTATTTCTATGAATAATTTGCCACTTAAATTTATTCACAACAAAAAAATCATTTCTATTGATAGTGTCCCTCTATCTACTCCATGGTTGTTAGCTCCTCACACAATAGATAGCACATCATCTACTTCTTCTAGCACATCACATTCTATGTTTCTCAAAGCATAGCCTACTCCTAGCTCACCTACTTGAGCATCATCTACATGACCGCATCATTCCACTAGTCCTACACATAGGTATAGGCCCATTCCTAGGATAGTTACTACATCTCGACATAGGTCACCACCTTGGTTTATTCCATGTGGGTCTTCACCATCTTCACATTCAACATCACGTAGATCTCCATCACCGACACATTTTGTGATGCCACAACCTTCATCATACATTCATCCATCACATGTGCATAGAATTCATTCACTAACACATCATCTGCCTACTATACCATCACTATTAGAACATAGTCATATGTTTTCACCATCACATGTTTCAGATGGAGGAAATTCATCCTTCACGGTCATTGGTTAACCTACACATTCATGTACACTTGGGGGCATCACATATAATACACCCCCACTCATATTAGCATATATCATCTTTACATTCCCATACATCAATATTCTCACATACGCATACTAATTCGTACTTTAACGTCAACCATTCCCCAATGATGCACTTGTGTTCTTACACGACTCGTTGAGGGATTTTTTTAAGAGCCTCTCATCACACACTTTTTCGTTTCATCTAGTGCACTCAATCATTACATGAGACACATTATTTGGTTTACACTTGACTTTTGAGGGATTACTACACATGAACCCCACACACCGCACTATAGGTTATACACATAATCATATGTCTTGCATCATATATATTACACTTAGTCTCGCAACATTTCAACATTTGTGCATCCATGCATTCCACACATTTTACACATCATACATCATATTACTTTTTCTTCATACAAGTATCATAAGTGTCTAATATCATATACTAACTCACCCTACATACTTCATTTCTAATCTAGCTACACATATTACATTACACACTATACATTACATCTTACACATCACATATTCATCATATACATCATTTGGTCATGTTCTACGCACTGCACTCATTACCCTATGATGAACTTTAGTTCCTCGGTCCATACTCAACTGCCAAGGGTTTACAAATCAAATGGACCTTATGATACTCACATGCTCATCATGCAACCTTCCATCATGTGAAATTTCTAGGTTAGTGACATCCGCTATAGGATAAATGGTCACCTATTCCTTCATCTTGTAGTGTTATATGCTTTAGGCTACATCACCACTCCCTCTATTAATAGTAATGTTATACGCTTTAGGCTACATTACTACTCCCTCTATTAATCTAGTAGTGATATATGCTTTAGGATACATCATCACTCCTACGCTCATCTTGTCGTGATATATGCTTCGGCTATAGGTTCACGCACATACTTCATTTCTAGGTTGCATATCATCAACACACATACACATTCATCACAATGTGTTAGAAACAACACACACTTCGACCCTTTCCCGATTACACATTGTCCTTTATAGTTCATTCTTGACTACTGAGGGGAAAACAAAATTAACCTCATTGCATACATTTCCATTCACTTAAGGGGCATGTGGCTCCTATCATTCCATCTTACATTCCATTCCATCCATCCACAACATACTACATATTATGGTTACTTTTACTCTTGCTTACTTTTGCTTGTTAATGATCACTTTATTACACATGCTAGTCAGATTACTTGTATGTCATTTATCTATATCGTCCACACATGCAAGTTCATGTATTTTCTAAGTTGTGATCACGAGATACAAGTATCTTACATGCAACATGGATGCTCACCTTAAACCCTTTTACATAACATGGAGCTTTTCCCAAGTGTGGGACCTTGCGAATTGGGAAAGCTCTCCGGATGAAGGCCGGTTCCTATTCCTCTGTTCAGATGCACACATAAAAATACAAGAGGGTTTACTCAAAAACCTAATCTAACTTTCCAAGGAGACAGGGTAAGAAGATGCATAAAATAAACCTAAACTAACAAAGGTGATGCACCGAGGAATGAAGAACACTTGTCTTGCCAATAAACACAAACCATTAAAATGCAATGCAAGATCATGCACAGATAACCAAATTTGTAGTGAAATATCAGGAGGATGCAAATGAACATAGAGAGGGTTGAGAATCATCCACAAACATGCATTATTTTCTCCAAAGATTGATACAATACACTACAAAATGCCAAGAGGCAAAGTTGCATTATAGTTTTAGATGGGAGGTTTGAACTCCACAAATTCGCCTGCCAAAGAGAAGAAGGGAGGGCAAAACAAGAATGTCCAACCTTTAGAAAGAAGCCCCTCCTTAAAATTTATAGGAAGAATGAGAGAGGGAAGAGAGAGGAATTCCAAAATCTACCCCAACCACCTCTAAGTTGTATTTAATTCATCTCATTATGGTGGTAGGTGAGAACCCTAGCAAACCCAAAAATGGCGAATTGTATTTTGCATTTTTGAAGAACTTATTCTCACCCAATTAAAGATATCTAGTCCATAGTTGGATAGAGGACCTTGTAATATTTCTGAAAAATTCCAACCTTGCATGAATCCGAGATCCCTATGAAAAGTTATGGCCATTTGAATATCTGCGTCAGGGTTTGCTTTTCATGTCGGGTTCGGTGTCAACACTCAAAATGTTGCGGCTCCTGAAGATGCGCCTCTCTGAAGATGCACTTGTGAAGATGCACCTTATGAAGGTGCACATTAGTGCATCCATCCTCATGTCAACATACTCTTAAGTGTGCCATAGGCGCTGAAAATGTGGTGTCGATACCTTCGATGTGCGCCTCCAACCTCGCGCTGGGCGTAACTTTTCCCATGTCAGCACCTTTTGATGTGTGCCTCTAACTTGTGCCATGGTGTGACTTTTCCCATGTCGGTACCTTCCTGTGTGCCTCCAATCTGCCATGGGCACAAATTTTTCCATGTCGACACCTTCTGATGTGTGCCTTCCAACCTGCGCCAGGGTGCAAATTTTTTCATGTCGACACTTTTATGATGTGCACCTCCAACCTGTGCCAGGGTGTGAATTTTTTTCATGTCGACACCTTCTGATGTGTGCCTCTAACCTGCACCAAGGTGCAAATTGTCCCATGTCGGCACCTTCTCCATGTGTGCCTCTAACTTTATGCCTATGGGGCGAACTTTTCCCATGTCGGCACCTTCGATGATGTGCGCCTCGAACCTGCACTGTGGCGCGACTTTTTTCATGTCGAAACCTTCTTCGACATGTGCACCTCCAACTGTGCTAGGCGTGAATTTTTTCATATTGACACCTTCTGATGTGCGCCTCCAACTTGCATCAGGGTGTGAATTTTCCCATGTCGACACCTTCTGATGTGCACCTCCAACCTACGCCTTGGGCGTGACTTTTTCCATGTCGACACCTTTTAATGTGCACCTCCAACCTACGCCATGGGGCATAAATTTTTCCATGTTGGCACCTTCTATGTGCACCTCCAACCTATGCCAGGGCATGACTTTTTTCATGTCGACACCTTTTGATGTGCACCTCCAACCTACGCCAGGGCACGACTTTTTTCATGTCGACACCTTTCCGATCTACACCTCCAACCTGTCCAGAGGGCGTGACTTTTCCCATGTCGACATTTCTTACACCTATGCCAAGGTGACTGGTGGCACAAATAAATGTCAGGTTTTGAGTTTCTTTGATTTCCATATTCTTTTGTTTGTCTATATTTACCTGGGGAGATATATACAACAATTTGGTGACTCAACGGGATCACCTGCCTGCTAGGTAGAAGATCAGTGGCCTTTTAGCAATCCATTGGGCATGGAGTCATAAGCAATAACTGAAAAAACCAACTTTGATATCGATCCAGGCACGATACAACTCCTTCTCCGAGAGCATGTTGAATGTAGAAATTCAACCCGAGAGCAAACAAAACCTATGCCAAAAGCACTTAGGAAATTGAAACCTAACTACAACAAGACAATGTGCATCCGCACTTAGAGGAATTGAAATCTAGGCTAATATTTACAAGGGTAAACCTTTTCCTTTTAGTAGTAATGTTTAAGATAGATTCTGTTAACCGAAATCGGGAGTTCTTCTCCATCCAATGTAGACAATTGGAAGGCATTACTACTTTTACATCCCATGACCATGTAGGGGCCACTCCAAATGGCATCAAACTTGGAATGCCTTCCTGGTTTTTCCATCTGCATCCCATTTCAGAACTAGGTCCCCTTCCTGGAAGGTCCTTGCTCTTGCCTTCTTATCAAACCATCTTTTTACTAAGGCCTGATCCTTCTCAATCATTTGAACTACATGTTCTCTAATTTCTTCCAATTCCATCAACTCTGCATACTGGCCTCCATTGGTTCGAACTCAGACAACTCCAACTGCTTCATGAGCTCCAATGTTGGCAATTCTAATGATATAGGCAATACTTGCCTCTTTCCCATAGACCAACTTGTAGGGAGAATTACCTATAGACCTCTTTGGTGTTATCTATCAGCCCATAATGCTGATTTTAGCTTGGTATGCCATGTCCTTTGGTTTTCATCCAGAGTCCTTCTGATGATTCTTAGAAAATTCTTGTTCGTGGACTCTGCCTGTCCATTACCCTGCGGGTAATAATTTGAAGAGGTGCTCAAATAGATTCCATTCTTGACAGCCCATTCTGTAATCTTGGAACCTATGAATGCCAATGCATTGTCTGATATGATAGTGGCTGGCACACCGAACCTGGTCACTATTCCTTCATAAAAGTCTAGTATGTTAGACTCATTTTCTTCTTTGAGCGCTACTGCTTTGGTCCACTTGGTGAAATAGTCCGTTGCCATGAGAATCCACTTGTGGCCTTGGCTTGAGTTTGGATTGATGACCCGATGAAGTCCAATCCCCATTGCATAAATGGTTGGTCAACCAAAATTGGGTCGATGGAAGCACTTTGCTAGTCTTTCTTTTCTGTGAAGAGTGCACATTTCTTACACTTTCTTATCCATGTATAGCAGTCACTGAACACTGTGGGCCAATAATACCCTGCCTTCATTATCTTGAGAGTTGTTATCCATGGGGAAAAATGTCCTCTGGAATCTCCATCATGAAAATCTCATAACACCCTCTCAATTTGACTTGTCCCAATGCACCTCAATAGAACTCCATTGATGTCTTTCTTGAACAAAACACCATCAACAAGCACATATGGAATGGCTTGTAATCTAAAGTATCTCCTCTTTGCTTTGCTCATTTCTAGAGGGCATAGGCCTGCCTGTAGGAAGTGTATCATATTCTGAGTCCAACAAGGAGCGGGCACATCATCATTTTCTTGTTCTTGACCATCCTGTAGTACCAAGATAGTCTCTTTTTCATCACCTGCTTCAACTTGCTGACTTGAGGCTAGTTGTTCACATAATCCCTTTCCACGGACCAGCTTAGTGACCTTAATTTTGATGTCATATTCCATGACATGAGTGATCCATCCTACATGTTTCTCATTCAGATCCTTGTTTAGAAGGAAGTCCTTGACTCCCATGAGAGACCAATAATTGGATCTTGTTGTTTGAGACTAGGTGCTTGAATTTCTTTAAGCTCTGATCACTGCAAGGACATGCTTTTCAATGAAAGAGTACCTAGTTTCGTATTCCTCCAAGCCTTGACTGAAGAAAGCAACTGGTTGTTCTAATCCCTCTTTGTTTTGTTGTACAGATTGCAGAAATTGTGTCTCCACCACCGAAGGCATATAGCATGAAGTCCTTGGAGAAGTCTGGATTGATGAGAGTCGGAGCTTGAGATATAGCCTCTTTTATTGCCTCAAAACTTGCCTTGCCTTTAGATGTCCACTTAAATGCCATGCTCTTCTTTAACATCAGCGTTATTGGCTTTACGAGAGCTGCAAAGTTTGGAACAAACCTACGGACAAAATTGATCCTTCCTAAGAAGCTTTGAAGAGCCTTCTTGTGACTTGGCAATGGCAACGCTCGAATTGCTTCAACTCTTTCTGGGTCAATCATCAACCCCTCCTTTGAAACAATATGGCCTAGAAGTTTTCCTTCGTGAGCCAAGAATATGCATTTTTTGGGATTCAATGATACCCCAAATCTTCTACACCTCTGAAATACCTACCTCAGATGAAAGAGGTGATCCGCTGCATTTTGGAGAATACAGTGATGTCGTCAAGATATATCAAAACTATTTTATTGATCAATCCCTTGAATGCCATATCCATTGCCCTTTGGAAAGTGGCTCCAACATTTGATAGCCCAAATGGCATCTTCTTGTAGGCATAGGTGCCCCATTTGGTGGTGAAAGCCATCTTGAACTGGTCATCTTCTTTCACCATTATCTGATTATACCCTGAGTAGCCATCTAGGAGAGAGAATCTCTCTGAACCGGATACCACTTGCAATATTTGTTCCATTGAAGGAAGTGGGTAATGGTCTTTGAGAGATGCCCTGTTGAGGTCTCGGAAGTCCACACACAACCTGATTTCTCCGCTCTTCTTTCTGACCGAAACCAAGTTTGCAACCCAACTTGAGTGCTTGATCGGGAATATAATGCTTGCCTCTATTAGCTTGTTTAGCTCTTTCTTCATTAGAGGCTCAATGTGAGGGTTGACTGGTCTCTTACTTTTGCTGATGGGCTTAGCATCTGGATCCAATTCTATGGTATGTTGTGCCAACTTTGGATTGAATCCTCTCAAGTCTTCATAGCTCCAAGTGAAGACATCTGGAAATTCTTGGCAAAGCTGTATGAAATCTGATTTCTCCTGCTCAGTGGCCACTTTACCAATTTGAAGTGTTTTGCCTTCCCCAACCGAGAATTGGCTCTGAATCTTCTCTCTTGACTTGTATGTTAGCCTTTTCCTTACGGAACTGGTCGTTAGGGTTGAAGATAGACTCCAATGTTACTAAACCCTTGGGAAGCTTGTTTGTCCATGCAGCTGCACTACTTGATCCCCATACTGCTGCTCTAGTCTGTCCTAATTCCTAGCTGAGAATTCAGCCTCTTCTTGTAAAAATTGATGATCTGTTGATCATTCTCAAACACTTGCCAGCTTGTGTTATTATCTGGAACTACTTGGCCTCACAATCACATGGATATGTGGTTGTGTTTTTCCCTTCTGATGTTGTCAACCACATCAAATGTTGCTCCAACTGCT
The DNA here is from genome assembly GCA_018340775.1 of Taxus wallichiana var. yunnanensis. Lineage (NCBI taxonomy): Eukaryota > Viridiplantae > Streptophyta > Pinopsida > Cupressales > Taxaceae > Taxus > Taxus wallichiana. Next base: position 261,764,108 of record CM031241.1, read on the forward strand.
GCGAGCCTATCCGCGGCTTCATTTTTCTTCTTGGGTATGGACACGATGTTGAAAGCTTTGAAATCCTCAATGAGGTCCCATACCCTGTTCTTGTAGTTCTTCATGGGTCATTCTTTGTAGCATGTTGTCCCCTGACTTGGTTGACGATTAGCTCACTATCCCCAAACACCTGCAAGTTCTTTATGCCCTTTTCTCCCAATGATGAAGTCCATGAATCAATGCCTCGTATTCAGCCATGTTGTTTGAATAGGAAAACTGGAAATGAAAAGCTGAAAAATATTTGATGTCTTGTGGTGAAATCAACATTGCACCACCTCCAGCACCTTGTTACGCTTCTCGAACCATCGAAAAATAGTTTCCAAACTTCGTTGTCATCCTTTTGTTCAGGTTGAATGATGTCGGGAATGGGTGAATTTTCTTCATGTACACAATACACGCCCAATTCAGATTCTTCAATTTCCTTATATGGGTCAAATTCATGACTCTTGTTTGCCCATTCATCCAAAGTCAAATCAGGAATTCCCTCGACCTTAGTACCTATTTCTAGATCATTTGAACACTCCTCCTGATCAAAGGCTGAGCAATTTGCATTGATAGGACTTGGCACATGAGGTTCAATATGGAAATTGGCAATTGGTTCTGACTTGATTGTTGCTTTGGCCCCATACCTCATCCTGAAAATCATGTGTGACCAATCTGCAGATAAATATCCACCATTTTTGCAGTGAAGTCTCTTGATAGACACAACACAAAGAGTGGCGGAAGGTCAATCACAGACACATCTTGCAGAACTGTAACATTAGGATAGGCATGTAGTGTTAGGCTTAACCCTTTTATGACCCCAACTATTTGAACTGTTGTTCCATCTAGTATATTTACTCCTTTCAACAACTTTGGCTCATACTTGAGACCCGATTGATCCGCTATTTGCTTGGCATCATTGAACTACTTGCCCTGAATCTATCATGCAATTGTGTACCAAGTGGTTTCCAACAACTAATGACACATAGAATGGTGGAGGCTTCAAATTCTTTCTTGGTTGACCCCACCGGTTGCACTGCATTAGTGAGAACTTTCTCCTATCCCGGTTTGATACATTTGAGGCAGACCAATTAGCCATTGCAGCTTGCAATAAATCTCGTTGCCCTGAGATCGCTAGTGATTCCCACATGGAAATGTTCACATGTGTCTTCTTCATTTGATCGATGATGTTGAAAGGGGATGATCTATCTTTTTGTTGTCCCTTACTTGGTGCAACCTTTTCTGGAGCTTGAACAGGCATGTGTTGCTACAATAGGTACCTTAGGCTGATTTTGCACATTTGGAACTACATTTGGTCTACTGACCCCTTGTTGTGTAGGAGTGGGATGAGAAACAACTGGATTAGATGGTTTCCCCTCTTCTATGCTTCTCTTCTTTGACCATGTGTTGACAGCCACGCCTTGAAAAGGTTGTTGGTTAACTCCACAAAAGTCTTCCGTTTGCCAATTGGCCAATGTGGTTTCTGTTGGAGGTGCTTCTTGTTGTGTTTCTTGCTGTTGATTCCCTACTTGGCTTGGTTCTTGAGACACACCAATGGTTTGCACCATCAAGGCTTGATTTAGTGCACCATTGAAACATGTTGACTGATTGTGAGGTAGATTGCAAGGGTAACACCAGTCATACTCCTGTGCCATGTTGTTTTGTGTTGGAACCAAGGCTCTTGAGGATGTCGTTGCATTTGGATCATATGGTCAAATGGCTACGGAAGCTTGAGGTTGTCCTTGGTTTTGGTTTTGATTTGCAGCCTGAGGTTGGTGGTCTATTTTGTTGGTATGGGGGCCTAGCTTGGTACTGCGCTTGAGGTTGATATGGTCTAGCACTTTGAGCTTGCTGTCTTTTGATAGTCACCAGCTCATTTCCAAGGTTTTGTAGTTGTTTCATAACCTCCTACAATTCCTTTGAAGTATTTGAAGAAGTCGATGCCTCATTATTGCTTTGATTTCTAGGAGTTGGAATGGGATTCAACTCTAGTGCTTGACTGGTTGTAGGATTTCCCATATCCGGATAGAGAGGCATTGGTGGCCTTGGTGCAAGCTTGCCAGCTTGGATCAAATAGTTCTCTACTCTGATAGCTATGTCATAGGCCCCTGGCAGCGTTGTCCCTCCCATTGATTGGATCATCATGGCTATGTCTAAATTTATAGCCTTTAAGAAATAAAGGAATGCACCTTCGGTGGTTGGTCTAACAACTATTGGAATCCTGTCCCATGTCGTTGGAATCTGAAGTTGAAATCTATCATTTGTTCATTAGGAGCTCTTTTGATTGTCATCAGTTGTTCCAATAAAGACAAATTGTCTGCCCTCTCCCCGAATTGGTTGCAAAGAGCTGAACAAAGTTGGTTCCAATTCATAATAGACCCTGCTACTAGGCTCCTAAACCACTGTAAGGCTTTACCTTTAAAAGATGAAGCCAACAACTTGACTGCAACATCCATTTCATTTATTTCATGGATTGCACATGCATTGGCAATATCTGGATGTGGTCAATAGGAGTAGTATGATTTTCTCCTATGAAATAGGGGATATTCTTTAGCGTTGCTACAACTAGAACTGATTATGAGCATTTAGGGTGAGTGGACTACTACCCGTGAAATTGACAAAGGGATTCGGTGGTAGATGTGCCATTATGATTGGCCTAAGAACTCTGGTTGATGCGAGAAAAGGTCTACCAGGTGGAGGTGTAGACAAAGTCCGGTTAGGTGGAGATGGTGATCTTTGTGGTCCTCTTCCTCTCCTTCCTCTGCCTAGTGATAGTTGCAAGTAGACAAATAGCCCCTCTTCTCGAGTATCAGACCTGGTTCGAATTCTTCTCATGTGCCTGGGTAAACTTTTACTACTACACTGTTGAATTCTATCCCTTTGGAGTCGCCAGATGTGTTAGAGAATGAGCCTCAAAAGGCTAGATTCTGCCAAGTTACACACCAAACCTGACAATATTAAAAATAGAATTTAAAACTTTGAAGGACCCGAAGATACAGTTCTTCAATTCGGTTATCGGGTCTTGTTGTGTAGCTACTAATCCCTAAAAGGTATAGGTGAAACTCAGGTCATGCAAGGCAACTTACAAAACCTGAAATACATCGTGTCGGAACTTGGGACATGCTCGACACCTAGGAAAACCCGAAATACTAAAAACTATGAAATTTTGAAAGTCAAAATCTCAAAAATCTAAGAATACCCTTTTGAAGATTATCCCCGATCTATCAAGCTTGGTGAAATTTTGACTTGTTTTGAGCAAGTTAAGCCCTTGAAAATTGATTTGAGTTCAGCTTGGAAGGTGAAAAAAAAATCAAAATTGTAAAACTTGCAATTTCTAAGTCAAATTTCTTGAAAGTTCCTTCAAATCTTTTGGAATGACCTCTTGGTCCCACGGGCATGCCAAAACTATTGATGGTGAATCACAACACCCACTGAAATATCTGCTGACTCGATGGGTTGAGACTCTCAGTGCGATTGCATAACATGGAGCTTTTCCCAAGTGTGGGACCTTGCGAATCGGGAAAGCTCTCCGGATGAAGGCCGGTTCCTATTCCTCTGTTCAGATGCACACATAAAAATGTAGAGGGTTTACTCAAAAACCTAATCTAACTTTCCAAGGAGATAGGGTAAGAAGATGCATAAAAATAAACCTAAACTAACAAAGGTGATGCACTGAGGAATGAAGAACACCTGTCTTGCCAATAAACACAAACCATTAAAATGCAATGCAAGATCATGCACATATAACCAAATTTGTAGTGAAAGATCAGGAGGATGCAAATGAACATAGAGAGGGTTGAGAATCATCCACAGACATGCATTATTTGCTCCAAAGATTGATCTGATACACTACAAAAAATGCCAAGGCAAAGTTGCATTACAGTTTTAGATGGGAGGTTTGAACTCCACAAATTCACTGCCCAAAGAGAAAGGAGGAGGGGAAAAACAAGAATGTCCAACCTTTAGAAAGAAGCCCCTCCTTACAATTTATAGGAAGAATGAGAGAGGGAAGAGAGAGGAATTCCAAATCTACCCCAACCACCTCCAGATTGTATTTAATTCATCTCATTATGGCGGTAGGTGAGAACCCTAGCAAACCCAAAAAATGGCGAACTATATTTTGCATTTTTGAAGAAATTTTCTCACCCAATTAAAGATATCCAGTCATAGTTGGATAGAGGACCTTGTAAGCTTTCCAAAAGTCCAACCTTGCGTGAATCCGAGCTCCCTGTGAAAAGTTATGGCCATTTGAATATCTGCGTTAGGGTTTGCTTTGTCGGGTTCGAGGTGTCAACGCTCAAAATGTTGCACCTCCTGAAGATGCACCTTGTGAAGATGTGCCTCGGTGCATCCATACTCATGTCAACATACTCTTAAGTGTGCAATAGGTGCTGAAAATGTGGTGTTGACACCTTCTGATGTGTGCCTCCAACCTGCGCCAGGCGCAACTTTTTCCCATGTCGACATCTTCTGATGTGTGCCTCCAACCTGCGCCAGGGCACAAATTTTCCCATGTCATCACCTTTTGATGTGCCTTGTGCCAGGGGTGTGACTTTTCCCATGTCAAAACATCCTTTTGATGTGTGCCTCCAACTTGCGCCAGGCGCGACTTTTTTCATGTCGACACCTTCTGATGTGCGCCTCCAACCTACTTGTAGGGCTTTATGACAACTTTTCCCATGTCGACACCTTTTGATGTGCACCTCCAACCTGTGCCAAGGTGTGAATTTTCCCATGTCGGAATCCTTCGATGTGTGCCTCTAACTGCACTGTGGTGTAACTTTTTTCATGTCGACATTTTCTGATGTGCGCCTCCAACCTACGCAATGGTGCAACTTTTCTCATGTCGGCACCTTCGATGTGTGCCTCGAACTGCGCTGTGGCAGCACAATCTTTTCCCATGTCGGCACCTTCCGATGTGCACCTCCAACCTATGCTTTAAAGGCATGAATTTTTCATGTTGACACCTTCGATGTGCACCTCCAACCTACAAGGTGCGAATTTTCCCATGTCAACACCTTTTTATGTGCGCATCCAACTGTGCCTTGGCGTGACTTTTTTCATGTCGACACCTTCTAATGTGCACCTCCAACCTACACCAGGGTGTAACTTTTCCCATGTCGGCACCTTCCCATGTGCGCCTCCAACCCGTGCTGGCGTGACTTTTTCATGTCGACACCTTCTAATGTGCTCCTCCAACTACTTGCGCTAGGCGTGAATTTTTTCATGTCGACACCTAATGTTATGCGCCTCCAACCTGTGCTTGGTGTGAATTTTCCCATGTGAACATCTTTTGACCTACGCCAAGGTGATGGTGGCACTGAATAAATGTCGGGTTTTGAGTTTCTTTGATTTCCATATGCTTCGTTTGTCTATATTTACAGGGGAAGATATATACAATAATTACTTCATTATATTGTTTCATTTCATTCTTCAAACTTTATATTACTTGGTTATACATGCTTTTGACATACTAGTTATCTTTCTAACATGCTTAATAGGGTGCTTCATGTGCATCATTTGTTATCTTTGGGATATTTGATTCCATACTTATTTGGTACATTATTTGCTATTATTTGTTCTTGTATGTAGGTATTCCCTTTGTTTTATGTGTACCCTTGGTTTTTGTATGCATCCATGATGGCCTTGTATGTCTTGTGACATCCCGAGTGGTGTCCCATGTTTTGCAACTTGTTTTGTGTGGCTTACTTTGTTTTCTTGCATGTTTACATTACTACTTTGCTTTGGTAGCTTATACACTTGTTTATATAGCTTATACACTTTCATTTTTATATACATGCTTGTTTGTACTAACACTTGCCTTTGGCTAGTCTTTTTGTGCGTTCCTTGGTTTCTACAAGTGCGTTCCTTCATCTTATCGGGAAGAGTTACATAGTTCATGCGGTTTGTTCCTCTTTTAGTGCCGCATTTTCCTATCGGCGACATTGCATGCCTTCAAATAAGGGGGCATAATTTGGGGTTTTACATACTACACAACACATTTACAATGGTTCATTTTAGTGCACTTTCTGACCTAGACATTGTGGGTTACATACAACGAGTGGGTTCATACCAATCTACAAACCCCGTACACAATATATTTTATAGGACATGGTTGTCCTTAGCATTCTGGGGAGAAGTTAAAGGTTGTAGGATACAACAAAATTCCTCCCTATAATTCTTCGTCCATTAGGCATCAGATTTCCCAAAAAAGCCGGGAGGTATAAACATTTCTTCACACACATTCGGAGAAGTGGTTACAGGTTGGAGGATACAATAAAATTCATCCCTACACTTCTTCTATAGCTATAATGTCGATGGCCTAAAAAAACCCCAATAGTACAAGATATCCTTCTACGCTCTCTTTCTTGACATGTATCAGGTGCACATGTTCCATTTACACTTTTTTATTTTCATATTTTACATTCACATGCTTTTTACATTGATATACATGAGTCTTTTACATTACATTTTTACAAATACATACATATATATTTTACTACTTGAACATTTTCTCCTTACAGTGCGATCGTGATGAAACAAGTAGTCAAATGGGGTGAAAAAACAACAACATAAAAAAACATTTTGCGGTAACACACACCATACTAACCATATAGGTACATTACACACATCGATAACTACACACGCATTTTCGCCCTAGGTTCACTCACACATCACTTTTTCGACCCATTTTCATCTATAGTTTCCATGCTCCATCATCTTTTTGTCATTCCATGCTTTTTCTAGTCCTTTAGCATGTTTCTACATCACTCTACATGGATTATCAGGTACACATCTCTATCTACTTTATGTTCCGAGATTTCCACTCACCAACATAAAGTGGGGGAAAATGTAGACACAAAATCATGCACTTTAGACATTATTTAGTCCCGAATATCATACTACTATTTAGAAGTTTTTTGAGTGAAGAAAGTACTAATTAACCTCATCTTTTGGCCATCTTACTTTATTTTCTTTTGTCATTCCCAACCTCTTCTAACCCCATGCCCAATTATCTTTCATCATTTCACGTTATTTTATCCTTTACTAGGGTGTTAAATGGGCACCCTGGTCCCACCGTGAGGCAATGTGATCTTTTTCACACTTCCCCACCACTTGTTTGGGCTCTTTTCTATCTATTTGATATCTTTATCTTTTGGTGGTCAACTATTTTGGGGTTAATTACGAAATTAGATCAAGATAACCTATAAATATAAAGTTATGAGACCATAATGAGGGACGAGCACTAGTCACTACTATCATCCACCTAGGGTTGCATTCATCTAAAGCATTTAGAGATCATTTGCATCCATTAACTCCATCACATAGCAAAAGGCTAGTTCATCTGAATCATACAAGCATAGGGGAGGGATTCTATTCTATTCCATCAATCATTCTACTACATTTTTACATCTAGTTATTGCTCACTACTTCACAAAGTGTGATTGTCAGCAGAGAGCACCTAGGGCACATGATTTGCATAAACACCAAAACTACATTTGGGTCCAAAATGTAGTGCAACACTCTATTAGTAAGCTCATTTTTGTAAAGTAGTTGAGGTCACCATAACCCATTCATTTGTATTCTTATTTTTAGGGTTTGATACTTCTTGTGGTCTTTTGTAGGTATTTTATTCATATTGGACTATTAATGACATTTAGCGCAATGCAAAAACTCGATGTGGTACACATCGAGGGTTTAATACCATTTGCAAAACATGTGAAATTTAGTTTCTGACCTTTTCACTGCACTACGAGTGCCCATTCTCAGAGACCGAGCAATTTACAGAGGTGCCCCAATCCTTCTCTGGTGCCCCAGTCTAGAGAATCAGTCTAGATCTATCCTTTTTAGGACCTCTGCATAGTCATTCCTACTTCCTATTTTTCTATTCACTTCTACGATATACCCATTGAGCTCCTCTAATTAGATGAATTCATTCTAACTCTCTTAGCATACTCTAGGGTTTTATATTTCCATTTTCATGGTTGTTTGGGTCATTTTCCGTCATTTAATGTATTATTTATTGTATTTACTTGTCATTATAGATTATATTAACTACTTTATTGTTTTCCATATTCTTAGTGAAAAGTCTTTCACATTTAATCTGATGTCCCATGTCTTCGATTGAACTTTTGTGTCCCTTCTTTGTTTTCTTATGCATGTTTACATTACATAACTTTGCATAGTAGCTTATACGAGAAGAGTTTAATGAACATACCAATCCTTTTATTTTTATATACATGCTTAAGCTTTGTACTAACACTTGCCTTTGGCTAGTCTTTTTGTCGTTCATTCGTTTCTACTTACCAGTGCGTTCCCCTTCATCTTATCGGGAAGAGTTACATAGTTAAATGCGGTTGCTCCTCTTTTAGTGCCGATTTTCCTATCGCGACATTGCATGCGCCTTGAAATAAGGGGCATAATTTGGGGTTTTACATACTACACAACACATTTACAATGGTTCATTTTAGTGCACTTTCGACCTAGACATTGTGGGTTACATCTGACGAGTGGGTTCATACCTATCTACAAACCCGTACACAATATATTTTATAGGACATGGTTGTCCTTAGCATTCCTAGGGAGAAGTTAAAGGTTGTAGGATACACAAAATTCCTCCCTATAATTCTTCATAATCCAGTGGCATTCTGATTTCCCAAAAAATCGGAGGTATAAACATTTCTTCACACACATTGGAGAAGTGGTTACGAGGTTGGGAGTACATCTGATAAAATTCATCCCTACACTTCTTCGGGCTATAATGTCGATGGCCGATAAAACCCCATAGTAGAAGATATCCTTCTACGCTCTCTTTCTTGACATGTATCAGTGCACATGTTCCATTTACACTTTTTTATTTTCATATTTTTACATTCATATGCTTTTTACATTGATATACATGAGTCTTTTACATTACATTTTTACAAATACATACATATATATTTTACTACTTGAACATTTTCTCCTTACAGTTTGCGATCTATGAGAACAAGTAGTCAAATGGGGGAAAAACAACAACATAAAAAAACATTTTGCGGTAACACACACAATACTAACCATATAGGTACATTACACACATCGATAACTACACACGCATTTTAGCCCTAGGTTCACAAACCTGTCATCACTTTTTTACCCATTTTCATCTATAGTTTCCATGCTCCATCATCTTTTTGTCATTCCATGCCTTTTTTAGTCCTTTAACATGTTTCTACATCACTCTACATGGATTATCGTACACATCTTCTATCTACTTTATGTTAACTTAGATTTCCACTCACCAACATAAAGTGGGGGAAAATGTAGACACAAAATCATGCACTTTAGACATTATTTAGTCCCAATCTCATACTACTATTTAGAATTTTTTTGAGTGAAGAAAGTACTAATTAACCTCATCTTTTGGCCATCTTACTTTATTTTCTTTTTTCATTCCCAACCTCTTCTAACCCCATGCCCAATTATCTTTCATCATTTCACGTTATTTTATCCTTTACTAGGGTGTTAATGGGCACCCCGGTCCCACCCGAGGGCACCTTGATCTTTTCACACTTCCCCACCACTTGTTTGGGCTCTTTCTATCTATTTGATATCTTTATCTTTTGGTGGTCAACTATTTTGGGGTTAATTACTGAAATTAGATCAAGATAACCCTATAAATATAAAGTTATGAGACCATAATGAGGGACGGAGCACTAGTCACTACTATCATCCACCTAGGGTTGCATTCATCTAAAGCATTTAGAGATCATTTGCATCCATTAACTCCATCACATAGCAAAAGGCTAGTTCATCTCGAATCATGGCATAGGGGAGGGATTACATTCTATTCCATCAATCATTCTACTACATTTTTACATCTAGTTATTGCTCACTACTTCACAAAGTGTGATTGTCGCGAGAGCACCTAGGGCACATGATTTGATAAACACCAAAACTACATTTGGGTCCAAAATGTAGTGCAACACTCAGTTAGTAAGCCCAATTTTGTGGTAGTTGAGGTCAGTCCAACCCATTCATTTGTATTCTTCTTTTTAGGGTTTTGATACTTCTTTGTGGTCTTTTGTAGGTATTTTATTCATATTGGACTATTAATGACATTTGGCGCAATGTACAAAAACTCGATGTACACATCGAGGGTTTCATACCATTTGCAAAACATGTGAAATTTAGTTCTAGACCTTTTCAAGTGACTGCAGTGCCTGCCCATTCGTAGACCAGAGCAATTGTAGGTGCCCGATCCTTCTCTAGGTGCCCCAGTCTAGAGAATCGGTCTAGATCTATCCTTTTTAGGACCTCTGTAGTCATTCCTACTTCTATTTTTCTATTCACTTCTACGATACAGTCCATTGAGCTCCTCTAATTAGATGAATTCATTCTAACTCTCTTAGCGCTTTCACAGGGTTTTATATTTCCATTTTCATGGTTGTTTGGGTCATTTTCCGTCATTTAATGTATTATTTATTGTATTTACTTGTCATTATAGATTATATTAACTACTGTATTTCCATATTTTTAGTGAGTCATCATGATTACAAGAGAGATAATTGATCGATTGGAAGATCATGTGTGAACACTCACCTTGTATGTTCAAAATTTCATAGATCTGGATGTTGTTTTATCTCTTAATCGAATAAGTTACTCTTATCAATAGATTTGATCAATAATCCATTTAGAAGACATGAGGTTTCACTATGTAGGGAGAGAAAATGATAAATGGGTGAACAAGATTGTCAAAAAGGAAAGTGCTACTTCTGAGATGATTTCATTGTTTAAGTACATGTGCGCAATAACCATTGCCTGAGGTCCGGACGATAAGATATAAGATCTAGAAATAAAAGGAACAATGGGATCAAGTGTTTCCACTGGTGATGAAGATGGGGAAATCTCATTCTCACATGTTGGTGGATAGGAAGGTATTGATTCTCCATCCAAGGATTTGTCACAAGTATGGGCTAGAAATCTTGTCACCCGGTATGAGATGCCAAACCGTGCTCGGAAAAGTTGGTGAAATGAGGAACGTGCTTCTCTAGGATGCGGGATAATGTAAATTCTAAGATAAAAACACTTGGAGTGCGCGCAATTGGTGAAAACACCTCAGTAGATGACTTGTTGAAGCCATTTGAGGAACTTGTCAAGAAAGAAGTTGCGGATCCCTTATCCTTAAATAAGGACACCTTTGGATTATCTCATCGAGATAAGATCTACAATATCAAACACCACAAAGAAACATCATTCTTGGTTCATTAAATGTAAAAACATCAATTACATCTTAGATAGTTGGCCCAAGTCCTTGAGTTGTGTTCATATTCCTTAGATCGAAAAGGCCGCTTTCATGACACCGGATATAGAAAATAATTCAAAGGAGTGGAGATCTTCCCAAAGGTACTTAGTAAAGATCCATCAGAGTTAATAAAGAATCAACAAGGGAAGTGTATTCTTTTGAGTAGTTATCTCTCTTCCTTTCTCTCTCTTCCTTCCCCTTCCTCTCTTCCTTCATGTTCTATTTCTTCATTAGGGGGTTGCACTTTTCATTTTGTCTTATTCATTTAAATGTGACTATAGTTGACATTGTAATAAGTTTCCCTTAATTAATAAAAATGGGACTTCATTATCTTCTGAAAAATACGAATTCACATGTTGTAAAGACAAATGAAAGGTTATGTGGGGGTAGGTGAAGAGTCTTTTTGAAATCTATATATTTTAATGACTTCCTAATTATAGGGGTGGTCAATTTTGTAATTTCATTAATATACAACTACCAATAATAAGAAAAATATAACAAATTATTCCATTCTCCTTCCCATATTTTTTCCTCTATCTCTCTTATTGTATAGCTTTGCAAATATGTCAATAAAGAAAGGATTTTCAAATTTTCAGGATGAGTGAATACGTTTAAAATTTTATGTTCACGGTTTCATCTTATCTTGATATAACTATCAAGGTTGTTATTCTTTCCCAATTGTGTGTGTTGATATCTTTGGTTAATCCTTGCAAGAATATGATATTTTCCTACTTGTAGTATTAATCCCCCTCCTAATTTCTCACTCCCACATTCCCACCTTCCTAGAAAATTCCTCCCTTACATGAAATTGCAAGAATTTGTTGCAGGTGTAGTGGAGTGTGCATGTTGGATCCACGACCTGTAGGCCAAAAACAAATTTATTTTTATTTCACATACAATAATGGAGCTACCCATCCAAGCAAAGGACCTAGTCTCGGGCGTTGGTCAAAATTAACTAATTTTTCCTATTAACAAATTATTTCACTAACACATATAGATTATTGCACCATTTATATGAATTACTATAACAATCATATAAAATACTTGTAACATTCATATGAAATAATATAGCAGGATTCACAAACTAAAAATATTCAATAATACTCTTGAAATTAGAACTCATTCGCAACTTGTTAACTTACTAGTAATCCTTGAATGGAATTACTAACATTAATATGAGGATTTTCATCCTCATATCCATTTTGCTAAGGGTTTTTTTCCTATGGAAGAAAGATGAGAAATTTATCAATCTTAAGCAATTGGGGTTTCATAATAACTAGAATACCCCTTCCTCTTGCCCAAATCCTTCATTTATAAACACTTTTGGGAAAATTAAATATTATTTTCTATTTTATCATTTTCCTCAAAATTTAATTCAAAGTGACTCAATAAATTTAAATAAGATATCACTTTGTACCCCATACCTAGTGTCACTTTGAGGAAATTTTTAAAGTAATTATAAAATATAAGTTTCATTTTTATAATATTAAAGTTGCTTTATAAACTTAAATAAAATTATTAAATTATTTCCTTATTCCAAAAAAGGGACATGACAAAGTGCACCCTTGCTAAAGATTTCTCCTCCTCGAAAAATTTTGGTTCAACTTGTAAAATACTCCAAAGCGACCCTTTAGAAAATACTCGCTAACACATATAGAGTATTACACCATTTATACGAATTAGTATAACAATCATATAAAATACTATAACATTCATATGAAATAATATAGCAGGATTCACAAACTAAAAATATTCAATAATACTCTTGAAATTAGAACTCATTCACAACTTGTTAACTCACTAGTAATCCTTGAATGGAATTACTAACATTAATATGAGGATTTTCATCCTCATATCCATTTTGCTAAGGGTTTTTTCCTATGGAAGAAAGATGAGAAATTTATCAATCTTAAGCAATTGGGGTTTCATAATAACTAGAATACCCCTTCCTCTTGCCCAAACCCTTCATTTATAAACACTTTTGGGAAAATTAAATATTATTTTCTATTTTATCATTTTCCTCAAAATTTAATTCAAAGTGACTCAATAAATTTAAATAAGATATCACTTTGTACCCCATACCTAGTGTCACTTTGAGAAAATTTTAAAGTAATTATAAAATATAAGTTTCATTTTTATAATATTAAAGTTGCTTATGAAACTTAAATAAAATTATTAAATTATTTCCTTATTCCAAAAAGGGACATGACAAGTGCACCCTTGCTAAAGATTTATCCTCCTCAAAAAAATTTGGTTCAACTTGTAAAATACTCCAAACCAACCCTTTAGAAAATACTCACTAACACATATAGAGTATTACACCATTTATACGAATTAGTATAACAATCATATAAAATCTTGTAACATTCGGATGAAATAATATAGTAGGATTCACAAACTAAAAATATTCAATAATACTCTTGAAATTAGAAATCATTTGCAACTTGTTAACTCACTAGAAATCCTTGAATGTAATTACTCACATTGATATGAGGATTTTCATCCTCATATCCATTTTGCTAAGGGTTTTGTCCTATGGAAGAAATATGAGAAGTCGCTCAATCTCAAGCAATTGGGGTTTCTTAATAACTAGAATGCCCCTTCCTCTTGCCCAAACCCTTCATTTATAAACACTTTTGGGAAAATAAAATATTATTTTCTATTTTATCATTTTCCTCAAAATTTAATTCAAAGTGACTTAATAAATTTAAAAATATATCACTTTGTACCCCATACCTAAACGCATCACTTTAGAAAACATATAAGGCCCTTTTAAAAATCACTTTATGAAATCACTTTGAGGAAATTTTTAATGTAATTATAAAATATAAGTTTCATTTTTATAATATTAAAGTTTCTTGGGAAACTTAAATTAAATTATTAAATTATTTCCTTATTCCAAAAAAGGGACATGACAGTGCACCCTTCTAAAGATTTCTCCTCCTTAAGAAATTTTGGTTCAACTTATAAACTACTCCAAACCGACCCGTTAGAAAATACTAGGATCCCAAATCATTCTTGGAAACTTGCAGTCCAAATGGCCCCACATGAGAATGCACCCTCAATACTTGAAATAGGTGCTTTTTGCTTGCAATTCTTGGTTGCCTCAGAGAATCTGAAACTGTACTGTAAATCAAAATTCCATTTTCCTTGAGAATCACATGACCTCCTTTGTTTATCATGTTTCTTTGTAGTGAAAGTGCTTAATGAAGCTTCAAATTCACCTGCAAATTGTTTGCTGTCAACACCTAATACATGGAACAATGATTCATTTACCCACTGAAATACAACTTCTACAATTTCTCTTTTATGCATCTTGGGGTGGCTAACATGTTTAGATATTAAATCCAAACTTATGATGGGGTGGGTTCCTTCATTGGGATTCCTTGTATGAAAACCCATTGCTCACACCATTTTAGAATTTGGTATAAGGTATCTCAAACACTCACTTAGATCCCATGTAACACTTGGAAATTTGTAATTTCCAATCCTTGATCCTCCTTGTGATGTAGCTAGAGTTTGTTGCACTTCTCTAGCATATTTAGGAATTGAAGCCCTACACCAAATGATGCTTCTATAACAATATCAGTGAGTGAATCCATGATAGGTTAATCATGAATTAATTATAGAGTCAAAGTATATAATTTTTTCCCACTTTTTCACACTTTTTGTACCTTCAACAAAATATGTGCGATAACCAAAAATTAGTACACACATATAAAATTACCATACATATATTATTAAGAGATTAAATGTCTGACAAAGGAGTTGTGGATGCATAATTTACCTGAATTGTTTGAGTTTTTAAAGATTTATTGAATAGCAATATTTTAAAATATTTTTGCCACCAAATGGGATACACTATTATCCTTTGACCATGGGATATAGAAAGAGTACTACCAATTGTGATAATCTTAATTTTTTTGCTTTTTGATCTTCATTCCCTCTAAAAATGTCTCTGTTATGACCAAATTTAAATTTGCTTCTTCTGGCTTCCTTGGAAATTTTTCTTCATGGAAATTTTTCTCTCTGTTCATCTCATTGAAAAAGTTGCAAAAATTTGTGGTTGTTTTAACTTATGTAGTGAAGAAGAGATTAAACTAAAGTTTACAATGTGGGGATCAATCCATTCCTTCATTTCCTTAGAGGTAGTTAAGGCATTTTATTCAATTCTAATGACTATATCCCTATCTTTAATCACACTTTGTAAACACCTATTTTCAATACCCTACATCGTATGTCCATATTCCTCATATTTACACTCACAACACTAAAACTATATAAGCTGTCTTAAACCATAACTTCACCCTCATAAAATCACATTCTACCCCCATAAATCTTATTTACACACCCTAAAACCTCCCTAACCACCTATAACCCATCCTAGCCCATTTTATCCTAACCATCTAACCTCCTAACTCCCTTAACCCCCTCATAACCATTTCCACTTGTCCCCATACCTGAATCTACCCATTTAGAAGTGGTTGAAACAACTTCCAAGTGGGTTTCCCCACTTTTCTCGTAGATTTCCCACAATTCTAATCAATCATGGAGATTATATATAAACGATATAAAACCTCCTAGAAAATATCCTTAGGAACTACGGTGAAGCTATGGTTCATTGGAGACTTAAACAACATCATCACAATCATCTTGAGACCTTCAACACCCTTGACACATCTATGGAAGCTCTACAAAAACTGTAATGTTCCTACATAATTATTTTAAACCATTTCTTAGTCAAGATAAGAACCCGTCACTTATTTACAAATAAATTCTATCAATAAACCATAAAAAATACCATATCAGTCCTTAGATCATTTGTTTTTTATCTAGTGAAATCAATCTTCTACATAGTAATCACCAATGCTTTATTAGAATTACATACGAATCCCTATCATTTTAGTATTTCAATCACATTTATCTTATATGCGTTCAAGTTGTTGTCACCCTCAAAATCCCCTTCATTTTCTAAGGCAAATTCAAAAATTTTGAGTCGGTGCTCGTCTGCAATCTCACCCTAAGTGATTTAAAATATTTCAAACCCCGTGGTTTGATATATTCTTTGTTTTCTATGAAAATCTTTTGGGTTTTTTTTTAATATTCCCCGTGGTGTGTGTCATGTTTTGGCCTGGTTTTGTTTGTCTTTTCTCTATCTATGGAGAAGCAAATCAAAACTCGGGCATAAATTACAGTTTTTCCTTCAATTTCCATTTTTCCCATAGTCACGAAGGACGGGCATTTCTTCCCCATCAAATTTGGTGCCCCAGCATCCATGCATACGTGGACGTTTCTAATTGGATGCGGTAGGACGGATCCTTCTTTGAACTTAACACTTTTTGTTCTCTTTGGAAAAAGTATCAATTTGGCCCCTCGGCCTGAAGGATTCTGATTGGTTGATTGGGAAAATGAAGCGGTGGGTCTTTTTGTGAACTTAACACTTTTTGTTCTCTTTTGGAAAAAGTGTCAAGTTAGCTCCGCGACCCGAAAGACCCTAATTGGTTTCTTTTTTGGCGGAAGGCGGGAAGGCGGACTCTTTTGGTGCTTTGAGGCAGTTTGGAAATGAAAAAAGAGTTAAAGTATAAATAGAATATTTGGGCCATGCAAAGGGACACGTGGTCATTTTTAATGAAAAGGTGGCGGGTCGTCGGGACACTTTTAGAATTTTCACCTTTGTTTCCAAATGAAGTTAAAGTTTTAAAGTGAATCGCAACCCCACAGCCACTCAGGTAAGGCCACATGTTAGGTTATGAAAAGTCAATAGCAAGAAGTGGGTCATCAGAGCATCTTGAAGTTTTCACGCTTTGTTTTGGTGAAAATTAGTTAAGTCATAAATTGAAGTGCTTCCCTACCACCACTCACGTGAAGCCACGTGTCAATTTTGGCGTTGAAAAGTCAAGGTGGGTTGGCGAAGAACTTTAAGTTCTTAAGAATTTTTGGTTGATTGAAATTAGAGTTTTAAAGTGCACCTCAACTCCCCACCACTTAGACGAGGCCACGTGTCAAGTCATGTAGTTGAAAAGTCAACAGGGGAAGTAGGTCATTGGAGCAGTTTGAAGTTTTTTGCCTTTTTGCTAAAAAGGGATTAAAGTTTCAAAGTTAATCTAAAAGCCACAACCACTCGAGATGATGCCTCGTGTCCATTCAGGCATTGACAAGTCAAAGCGAGCCGACGAGGAACTTTAATTTTTAAGCCTTTTGTTTGGAAAGGTTAAATTTGTAAAAATCAAGCGGTGCCCTAGCCATGACCACTCCCATTATGCCACGTGTTCAACCTTGGTAGGAAGGTGGGGAAAAATACCAAAAATGCTAAATCTCTATAAAGTTCCAAAATGTGAATGGCATCCCCAGGCCCATTGCAATTTTGATCTTTTCCACGTGGAGGGCTCATATTTGAAGTTGTAAAATATCAATGGCTCATATTCAAATGGTTTTAAATGGCCGTGTTACAGAGCTTCTTCCTCTGCCGACCATTAGCGTTTCTTCATGAATCAAGAATCTGAAAGGTTGCAGATGATTGAAAGAAATTGTAACTGTTGTAACCATTTCTTGATGTTTATTTAATGGTCTCTCGACGTAAAGAAGGGTTGGAATTATGAGACTCTGTAAGTGTAATTTGAATCGAAGAAATCAATACAAAAGTTTTTCCCCTTCTTCCTCTGCCTCTCTTTCTTTCCTTGTTCGAATTCATGAATCATTCATCTTTGCATGCTAAGAAACTTTGTGTTCTTGTTATTTTGATTTCGGGAACTTTGTGTCTATGAAATCATTTCTATTATAAACATGAATGATTCCATTCTGTATCTCATTTTCTCAATACGCATAAGGGTTTTCTCTGCTAACTATTTTCCCTGAAAGTATTGTTTTCTTCCTTCTCTCCCATCTCTTTCATTCCTCTGTTCTTCTATGTTGATCATCTACAGGCTAAAACACATTCCAAGATATCAAAAAAAATCCACATTATAATGCAAGTTGTACATTTGTACATAGGATTTTTGGCTTGTTTTCAATAAGGGAACCTCTCCCATTAAAGAGGAGGGACTTTCTATCCCCTGACTGTGGTTTGTATTAAAAGTACATTTTATAAACCCAACATTTTTTAGCGACTCCACTAGGGATTCATTTCAACAGATTCCTTTTCAAAAGAACAATTTCTTGATCATTTCTGATCTGGTGACTCCAAGATACACTCGGGGTAGAAGAACCCTTGGAATTGAGGATCCTGATTTTCAACTTCTGGAGCAACAAGGTTTCCCTCTTCTTCTAGCAAGAAGAAATAGAAGAACAAGGTTTGCAAGCACTCCTCTTGTTGAAGACAAAGTTCCTGAGAATAGCACTCCTCAAGGACAACCCAGCCCTAATATTCGTGCCCTAATTCTTATTGGTGTCTCAGTTCCTCTATCCAAGAAAGGCGGTACCTCTACCTTAGGGACAACGGGTTGGGCCTCTTTCCCTTCCTCAACCTTTGCATGAGTTACCTAGGGGTAACAGAAAGAACTTTCCCAAATTTAGAGGTGATGGAAAAGTGCACCTAGATGAACACATTGTAGCCTTCATTATTTCATGTGGGGTCCTTGGGGTTGAATATGAAGATGTATCATCAGGATTTTTGTGGAGACATTGCAGGACAATGCTGCTGATTGGTTTTATCACCTTCCTGCTGGGACCATCACCAATTGGAATTCCATGACAACTGAGTTTGAGAGACATTTCAAACCTGTTGAAGATGTGCATGCTCTCCTAGCACAACTTTCTCATATCAAGAAGGGACCACATGAACCCATGAGGGAGTTTGTGGCTAAGTTCAACAAACTGATCAATAAGATTCCATAGGCTACTTGTCCAGTTGATCAAATTCAGAAATGTTTCTTTCTCAATGCTCAATTACCTGAAGTGAGCTATGCCCTAAGGAGAGCTAATCTTGCAACTCTAGATCTTGATCAAGAGATTAGCTATCAGTGTTGAAGATGATCTCATCATGTCAGGGAAATTGAAAAGAGAACCTTCCACTTAAAATGCATCTTCCTCATCCTCTCCTGGAGCTAATTTTGACCGATTAGTTCAGAAAGCTGGCAAATGATCTCATTCCCATCAAAAATTAATTAGCTTAACATGCCCCCTATCAATATATTCCAAGGAAGACCTTTCATCCTAGGAATAGATTGTCTTCTTCTCAAACTAGATTGGCCATTGAAGGTCCACCTCTCAAGGTTCCACTCAATGCAACCTGTGAATTCAAGAACACTCGTGGATGAAGAGGATAATGAATATTAGGCAGAAGAAGAATAAGTTGATTAAGAAGCTGGAGGAACCGGTGGATCTAGAGTTCACTTCCTCACCACCAAAGGTGTAGATGATGATGATGAGTATGATGAAGTAGTGACAGACATGAACAGTGAGTCATATGTTGTTATGACTTGAGAGCAGACCAACAGAAAAGAGAAGGTGGTGTAACCTGCAAAGAAATCCAAGGAGTATCCTATAACCATTCCAGTTGTTGCAAGAAGAGGATCTCATGTTCCCACTGCCTCTACACAAAGGTGAGTTCTGCTAATCCTTCTCCCTCTACTTCTGCTTCTAAAGCTTCTAGTCCTTCAGTTCAAAAAATGATAAACCTAAAGCTGATAGGCCTAATGTTCCTCAAGTTCCAAGTAGTGATGCCCCATCCACCTCTAGATCCTTTGATATAATTGACCATCTCAAAAAGACCAAGATTCAGATTTCAGAGGCAGAGTTTTACCAAACCCATCCCAAAGCCTTTGCTAAAATGGTAAAATTTGTTAATTCTAAATCCAAAGCCTCATCCCATACTTCTAAAGGCCTTTTTCCCACTCCTTCTTCCACATCTCAACCAATCCAGTGGCTGCAGTCACTTCCCCTAATGAGAAAATCAAACCATTCTATGTGACTCTCCTCATAGCTGGCCACAAACTCAGTAATTGTGTCATTGACTCTGGTGCATCAGAAAATGTGATGCCTGCCAAAGTGGCTCATGCTTTGGGCTTGACTTTAACATGCACCTATGGTTCCTGCTATTCCATGGAGAGTAGGGAAGTACCCTTGGTTGGAAGAATTAAAGATGCACAAGTAGCTTTTGCTTGATTTTCCAGAGAAGAAGGTCTTGGCCACTATTTTGGTAGCTGATATTCCTCCCTCCTATGGTATGTTGTTGAGTAGGAATTTCTGTAAGGATGTAGGAGGTGAGATTCAATGGATTGGTCACATGCTCTGATCCTTTTCAATGGAAAGATGAAGAAGTTGTTACCTGAGAAACAAACTGAATACATTGTGCAAAAGATAGATGATCCAAAGGCACAAATACTTTATGAGGACATTGGGCATGGGAACTACATGATTATGTCACAAGATGAGGCAAGTCTTCCTAAGGAGGTGATTCATAATCCTAATGGTGTTTGGACTTTGGAATTTGATGGCAGCTACTCTTCAGCTAGTTCTGGAGCTGGTGTGGTGTTGATCTCCCCAAAAGAGAAGATTCATCCTTTCTCCTTCAAGATTCAATTTGAAAACACAAACAATATAGCTGAGTATGAAGCTCTCATTCTTGGTTTGAACATGGCAAAATAAATGGGAGTAAAGAATATTCTTTCTCATGGTGATGCTGAGCTGATTGTGAAATAGGTCAGGGACCTTTACCAGGTAAAGAATAGAAGACTGAAACACTATAGGAATCTTTTCTGGGATTCTATTGAGTTCCTTGATGCTTTCTCCATTAAAGATGTGCCTAGGGAGAGGAACACTAGAGATGATTCTCTAGTTGTCTCAGGGGTCTTTGTTGATCCCTCACCCAGATTTCTCTCAGGAGAAATTCACCATTGAAATGATACATAGGCCTAGTGTGCCTGATAATGCAAACAATTGGTAGGTCTTTAATAATGATCAACATGTGCTCTCTTTCTTGGAGCTTAGAGATAATTTTGATCAGCTATACTTTGAAGGAAGTGACAATTTCCTAGAGATTGTGTATCCTCCAATGAAGAAGGTGTAAAAGAAGAGATGGATAAAGATGGCTACATAAAATAGAAAGGTAACAACCTCCACAAAGGGCTAGTAAGTTTGGAAGAGTTGTTTGATAAGCATGATAGATATATTAAGTCTAAAGCTTCCAAAGGAGCTCGGCAGTCTGTTGAGTGTGAAAAGGTGAACATTGGGAGTCTTGAAGAACCCAAGATGGTGAACATTGGAAAGTGTTGCACTCAAGAGGAGAAGAAGAAAGTAGTAAATCTGCTAAAAAGGTATGCTGATGTTCTGGCATATTCATATGATGATCTCAAAGCTTTCCAGCCAAAAGAAATGCAACATTTCATTCCTCTAAAACCTAGGATCAAACCTTTCAAGAAAAAATAGAGGAAATATAATCCAAAATTTGCTGATACTATTTACCAAGAGATCCAGAAGATGTTGAAGGCAAGGATTATCTTCCCCATACACCATTCTATGTGGATTGCCAATATTGTACCTGTGAGAAAGAAGAATGGTGAGATTCGGATCTGTGTTGATTTTAGGAATTTGAATCAGGCTTCTTTGAAAGATAACTATCCTCTTCCTATGATGGATCAAGTGTTGCAATGTAACAGGCTCAGAGATGTTATCTATGTTAGATGGATTCTTAGGGTACAATCAAGTGGAGGTCAATACTGTAGATCAACACAAGACTGCCTTCACTACTCCTTGGGGCACTTTTTCCTATAAGAGGATGCCTTTTGGTCTCATAAATGTTGGTGCCACTTTTCAGAGGGCCATGGACTTGGATTTTGGTAGCCTAAAGGGAAATGCATAGTTGTGTACCTGGATGATTTAACTGTGTTTTCCAAAACCAGAGTAGATCACTTTCAACACCTTGAAATAGTCCTTCAAAAGTGCAGAGACCATGGGGTTTCTCTCAACCCTAAGAAGTCTGTCTTCTATGTCACTGAAGGTAAGTTGTTGGGACATATTGTGTCCAAGGAAGGAATCAAAATTGATCCTGAGAGAGTTCTAGCAATCCAGCAGATTCCCCTCCCTACCAGTAAGAAGGGTGTTCACTCCTTCTTTGGCAAGATCAACTTCCTGAGGAGATTCATCCTAGATTTTGCTGAACTTACTATGAACATTTATTAAATGATGAAGGAAAGTAGAGTTTTGGGTGGGATTAAGGTAAATAAGCTTTTGAGGGCATTAAGCAAGTCATTTCTAAGACTCCCATCTTAGCATGCCTTGATTTTAACAAATATTTCATTATCTATTGCTATGCCACAGAGAATACCTTGGCTGCTGTGCTGACTCAGAAAAATTCTGAGGATCATGAGCTCCCAATTACCTTCATGAGTTATGTCCTAAAGGATCATGAGTTGAAGTACACTATGATGGAGAAACATGCTTTTGTAGTGGTCAAAGTTGTCAAGTAGTTTCGGTTCTACATTCTTAACTCTCATTCTGTTGTGTTGGTGCCTAATACAACAATCAAATCCATTCTTACACAACAGGAGTTTGGAACAAAAAGAGGTAATTGGGTAGCAAAAGTTCAAGAGTATGATCTCAACATCAAGCCAACAAAGATAATCGGAGGTAAAGGAGCTAATAAGGAATTGTCCCAAGAGGTAGCTGATGTTCATGTTGTTCTTTTCCTTAGTTCAAAAGATGAATGGTATGCTGACATTGCACATTTTCTCACCTATGGAGAATGTCCTTCCCATTTGAATGCCAAAGAAAGAGAGCCATCAAGCTGAGGTCTGCATAATATGTGTTGTGGGAGAATTCTTTGTTCAAGCAAGGCATAGATGGAATATTTTTGAAGTGTGTAGACCATGAGCAACAGAAGAAATTGTTCTCAGCTTTTCATGACCAAGCTTGTGGAGGCCATTTTTCTTCTGTACTGTCACTTCCCACAAAATCCTTCATGTTGGGTACTATTGGCCCACATTATTCAGAGATGCATTAAAATGGGTAGGTAAGTGTGAAGCTTGTCAAACTTTTTTTGGGAGACCTAAGTTAGTTTCTTTACCTCTCAAGCCAGTAGTGATAGATGAGCCATTTTAACAATGGGGTTTGGATTTCATTAGAACACTCAACCCATCTTCCAGTGCTTGGAATACTCATGTGTTGACTTGCCATAGATTATTTCACAAATTGGGTGGAAGCCATCCCAGTCAAAAGTACTACTTTTGAGGTAGTATGTAATTTCATCAAGGAGAACATTCTGATAAGGTTTGGGATACCAAACAAGATTGTAACTAAAAATGCTTCCAACTTTTCCTCTGCTGAAATGATGGAATTCTATTATGGTTATGGAATATCCCTTACTCATTCTTCAAACTACTTCCCCCAAGGGAATGGACAAGTAGAATTAACAAACAAGAACTTGGTGTCCGTTGTTCAAAATATTTTCAATGAATCTCATAGGAATTGGCACAAGACACTTTATGATGCGTTGTGGGATGATAGGATTACACCTAAAGAGAAATTAGAATGTATCCTTTCCAAGTGGTGTATGGTGTTGAAGCTCGGCTACCGGTGACAGTGGAATTTCCAGCCACTGCATCGATGAAGGCCATTGAAGATTCAAGCTTCACCGAGGTTCCATAGACAAGAGGATTATGTATCTTGAGAAGATGAATGAGGATAGAATGTAGGTTTTTAACGGAATTTCAGCTCATCGGCCAAAGGTGAAGGCTCATTTGATAATAAAGCTAAACCTAGAGTGTTTCAAGTTGGAGACATTTTCCTCTTGTGGGACAAAGACACGAGCCTTGAGGAAGCCATGGTAAGTTTGACTCTCTTGGCTTGGCTTGTTGGTCCGAAAATCGTTGGGCAGATCTATGATAGACGAGCCAACATTGTGCAAGGCATAGCCTCTCTTTGAGACAACAAAGTGAAATTGGTTTATTGCTATTCTACCGGTAGGAATCTATGTAACTCACACAATATTACGCCTTCGGGGGTTTGGGATCTCATCCCGGTAAAGAGGTGCTTCAAACTGTTAAAATAAAAGAATGGAAGGGAAGATGAAGAAAGAATGGGTCCGAAGGGAGAAAAGAAATGAATTCCAAAGCAGAAAGGTCAGTGGATTTATGTTTTGGGATTGGTAATAAATGGAGCCAAACCTACTTGCATAAATGAACAAAGCAATACTGATGAACAAATGACAAGAAAGTAGAGATAGATCCAACAGAATAAATGCACAGATCTGACATAAGAAAGATCAGATGCCCATAACATGCATATTCAACACAAAGTCTTAATATTTGTATTAATGTTTCTTCTGTTACAAAAAGTACAAAGCCTTTTCTTCTCACTTCTATTTTTTATCTAAAAAGTGTCCACTTGAATACAACAAGTATTCAAGTATTTATAGGAGGAGAAGAGAGAAGGCAAAAAGAAACCAACAACTAATTACAAAATATCTACAAAATATCTAAAAGTCAAATGTTGACTTTGGGCAACTTGGTGGATAACAACATCCCATGGTGCAACATGGATGATGTCATCATTTGTGCCAACATACTTTTAGATATTTTAAAAAGAAAGCCAAGAGGAGGAAGGCTATTCATCATCATCTCGTGGCTGGAAAGGAGTACTCTACTTCTTCTCAGGAGAGGCAATATGGAATTGGGCCTGGTACTCCATGAATTTGCTAATCATCGGCTGAAGTTGATCCTGGGCAGGACCCTTGGTATGATCGCCGATGACCTCACAAGTCTCCCGTTCATCTCTAAGTTTTTCAGGGAGCTTGAAGTACTCATTACCTGCCTCCATCAGGTACCCTACAAAATCGTGGCAGGCCAGAAGGTTATTGATGGATTCAGTGTCAAAAGTAACTTCTAGCCCTAATCCTTGCGAGATGATCTCTTTGAAGATCCGGATGGTTTCATCTACCTTCCTCAAGGTGAATGACGGAGTGAGCAAGCCCGGAGACATCCTTAGGATAATTTGCTCCATTTGATGCATTGCATCTAGGGCTTCCTCCTTGACCTTGTCTATCTTCTCTAGGACAAATTCCATCTGATCGACCTGGTAGTCCAAAGCAGCAAGGATCTTGTTGGGTGCTCTGGGTGATCGAAGACGCCAAATTTAACTAAATCTTCGACTGAACATTCGAGCATCTTCTGGAACATCTCATGTTGCAACCTAGCATGGTCTAACTCTTCGGAGATAGGTCCTGTGATCGCCTGGAGTTCCTTGTTCACCTGATTAATGTTTTGATATAGCTCGGTGAACTTGATGATTACTTCCTCACTTGTCTTTGAGGATCTGGTCTCTCCAGGTGGATACTGCCATGCCTTGTTCACCAATCTTGGCATATTCGTTTATCTTATCCTGACTAAGGACCTCAGGAGTTTCAGTGGTAGTTGTAGGAGGTGCACTTGCCCATTTTCTGCAGGGCGTGGAGAAGATGCTTATTCTACTCTTTTAGTAGCCTCTTCTCTTCCTTTGCTTCTTGAAGCTTCTTGCAAAGGGCATCCACCACGAGATAGGGCCTCTCCTTGAAGGCTCTTGGATGACGTTCCCATTATGACCTGCGTCACTGTATAATCTGTAGGGGATAGATCCTTTTTATCCTTTGAGGGATCGGGATACGCGATCTCCATTACTCTTTCTCCCGATGCACTCTGAGAGAAGCGGGTTATTGGCTTTTGCTTCTTAGCCCCTTTTGTTGGGATGACGGAGAAGTCCATAGGTGCTATGGGGACTTTCCTCTTATGTTGACTCAGGTGCTGGGAGATCCATGTTGGACTTAAGGGAGAAGAAGGAACGGCGGAAGAAGAAGGAGCAACTACAGTGTATTCGGGAAATGAGTTGAGACGCTTGGCGGTGGCATTGATAAAGCAGCCAAACCTCCAATGCTCACGGGGGTAGGAGACTCTTAGGAGAGGAAACTGTGGGGGTGGAAGGGAGGCCGAGAGATGAGGAAGAAATACTGGGGAAAAATCAGCGAGGGAAGAGAAGATAGAAGAAGAGGAAAGGGGAACAGTAGAAGATGGGGGAGAAGACACAACCAAAGGAATGGTTGCTTGGGTGATGGGAGGAGGAAGGAGGAGCGGGGGAAGGGATGGTGGGAACCTCCATGGTTGTAGTAGTGGCAACATCCTGAGTGGATGTGCCCATTGGAACACTCTCTGCCACTTCTTTCTCTGGAGATACCAGGGTTACAACCTGTTCTTGTGTGGTGGAGGGAGGGCTCTCGAGAGAGCTTCTTCTTGAGTGGTGCTTGATTCTCCCTCCTTATCTTTACCTTTTCCCTTTGGAAAATGCTTGGTCTGGTAGGTGCATTGCCCAAAGGGGACGTGGTGAAATCTACCCCGAGGTAGATGAGGCCATTATATCTGCACCAATGCTCCGTGTGCTTTGTAATGTGCCCTTAACCCTCTCCTCGATGGTCTGAGGTGCCTTTGTCCTGTCAATCATCAGCAAATGGCCAGTTGTCCCCATCCGTGTCTAGATATACCTGATCAACTTCTTGATCGGTTGTTTGGAAACCTTTTGGAACGATGGCCATGCCATATTGAATATTTCGCTAGGGCCAGGCGGGAGTGATCCTTTCTCCTGAGTTCGACCTCGTGATACAGGTCGATGTAGATGTCCTCGATCATGGAATGTGGATCGGATCGAGTTTTGCCTTTGGGAGGTAATTTCTTGGATCAAAGGTGGGCCTTGCCGAGGAAATTGTGCTTTAGGTTAAGTAGTTCCAGCTTCTGCGAACATTTCCCGGGCTTTGGTGTGAGAAGTGCAGGTGTACCTACCCACTGTGAGGGGGAAAGGAGTTCCACCCTTCTTCCTTTTTAGGCACTTCTCATGATATGTTATGAGTTGCTGGATAGCTCCAACAGGATCAACTTAGGGCCTGCATACCTTGGTAACTTGGTGGGCTCCCCCAAGAAGTTGGCTTGCTCTGAGATAGGTGAAAGTGGGGAATTGCATAAATAACGCCCCCACTTCTCGGTTGCAGTGACTATGCTCTTGGTCGTTCGTAGTGAGTCATATTGGGCCTCAATAGGCAGATGATGCCGTAGAAGAAGGCATCATTGATCTTGGTGAACTATGGGATGTTGTTCTCCAGCTTCAATTCTGGGTAGTATTTGTATATTTTTACCTGGGGCCACACCCCACATCGGCTCAACACTTTGGATAGTCTCTCTCTGAGGCTGCAGCAGTGTAGACTACATAGGAGTTCATGTAGAACCTCCCCATTGTGGTGAGTTGTTGGAGCTACTCAGAGATGGTGTTGCTGATGATCTCTGCCCACTCAAAACATTGATCAGGCACGTTCTTATTCATTGTTTCAAGATACTTGAGCATCCATTTGTGGAATTAATGGGCATCAGAAAGCCCAAATACCCTACTTAAGAATGTGATGGTGTCGCTCAGTTCCTCAAAGAAGTCATTGTAGTGAATAACTTGTGGCCATCTTGTTATTACCTTCTTATTTTTCAGGTACACCTCATTCATCAATTGCATGTATTTGTCTTCATTTTCTTCCCATGCCTTGATGCGAGTCTTCTACGGCTTATAGCCACAAAATTCCGGTGGTGGGAATACCTAGCATGATCTTGAAGTCTTTGGTAGTGAGGTTGATTATGACCTCGCCCTTTTCATTCTCGACACACCTTGTGTCTTTGTTATAACAGCGGGCCACCACCATCATAAATTCATTATTTCTTTGCACTAAGGGATTCCCCCGTGAAATGTAAAGACCACTTTGCCCACCCGGTTTGTCCATCCAGGACTACTGTGACCCTCCTAGTTACGGCCCAAAAATCCTCCATGTTGATGTGGCCAAGTTCGGAATCCTTGATGTCTAGGTCACATTCTGCCTAGGACTCGGGCATTCTGACCCTTTGATATTTATATTTCATCTCTTCTTATGAGTTTGGCCTTGCCCTTTGACTTGGTTGGTCTTTTTCTTGATGTAGACATATGCGAATCTGAGTTCAGTTGTTGATCTACAAGAAGAAGGAGCGAAGTCCAACGTAGAAGAGCCATGTTAGCTGTTAGATCTTCCATCAAAGCTTTATAGAATGAGGAGTTAGCAATTTAAAAGCCTCTGGGCGCAGGGCGCAAAAAATTGTAGGGAGCAGGGTTAAAAGTATGGCGCACTGAAGTGGAGTGTTGCAAGGAAGAAATCAGCGCCAAAGGGTGCGGGGGCACGAAAAATTTGCACATAACATCAATGTTGTTGTAGACAAATTTGCGCCTGCGCCATTATATAAGATTCATAACTGGGTGCAAATAAGTTTGGTGTTGCATGGGGGCAGGATGCACCAATGGCATAGATATGGGACATGTTGCATGGAATTTTGGTGTGCGCTTAAGGGCACAACATTTTTATTTGTACCACGACTTAATGTGCGCGAGGGCCTTTGCGTGGCACGGGAAGAGCTTGCATAACAAAATTTTGTTGGTGTAAGTGGGATTGTGCGATTTGCCTAACGAAAGGATTTTCTTAGTTTTGTATGGCACAGGAAGGATGCGTGCTTTGAATCGGGGATAATGCACCCCTTCTTGGTGTAATTGTATTTTATGTAACATGAATGGCGTTTGTGCCAAAGGAAAACCGTGGGTGGAAATGATAACTTTTTAGGTTTTCTTTCCTCTGTGAGTTTGTGATTTTTCAGGTTTTATCGACATGATTTGATAGTGAGGGGAACATAACAAAGAGATCTGGGTTCATTTTTGAGACAAAGCCCTCCAAGCCAGCAGATCTGGAAGGAGGGGAAGACTGGTTTTGGTGGAAGCCACTTAGGTTTATCTATTTATCAACATCAAGCAAAACCACAGCAAAGCAACAAGAAAAACTCACAAGAAAAGCAAGAACCACTTACCGAGATATATAGACTGAGAGGAACGAAGTGGGGTCCACGAATGTGACACGAGGATGACAGGGCGCTTTCAGGTGCAGAGAAATAAAGTTTTCACGTGTTTTTCAATCATGAAAATGACAGGGCGGATGCGCCTATATATAGCCAAAAGTGTAATAAATGTGCCACCAACCTTTTTAAAGGGTGCACTAAAACACATGTCGACATGAAAATATTTGAGACCTTTGGCGCGATTATGTTTGTCAATCGGCAAAAACTATCTGCACCTTTAGCGCAAATTTGGAATTTATCGACATGGGATTTTGAGTGCTTTGGCACACCGCTTGAAAGGTGCAACATTTTTTTTGTTGACATGTTGATGCATGCGCTTAGCGCGCGCGAAAAAGGCGCATCACGGGGAGGTGCAACAATTGTTGTGTTAACATCCAAAGGGTGCACCAAAGGAATAGAAGGGGGCGCAAAATAACTTCTTTGTTGCATGAACAAAATCTGCCCCAGCCTAAAATGGACCAAAATGACTAAGTTCAAAAAACTAGATTTTCCTGAAAGGGATTTTATGCCATTCCGAATGCTTGAGGACCTTGATGAGGACCTAGAACAAAATTTTGGTATGGTTACCTATAAAATTTCCCTTATCAATTTTACGGGATAATAGGCGGCTCTTTACGGGGACAATCCTTGAGTGAAGCTTAAGGGTATACAATCCCATATCAACATGTGCCTATCCATTGGGCTAGAGTCAAAAACAAAGGTGACCAAAAAGGGAAGGCAGGGAACACACAACAAACAACGAAGCAAAAGCAAACACACACCAAAGCAAACTATGCAAAGAAGAAGAAGTTTCTACTTCTGAATATTTTGAGATGTTGCCCACTATAGGAAGCGGGAGCTTGGTTCCATCCAGATATGAGAGATAGAAGCTATACTCTCCATTGAGCCGCTTGATCTTGAAAGGCCCCCTCCATAGAGAATCAAATTTTCCGTGCATGCCCTTTGGCTCTCTTTGCTTGTCCCATAGAAGGATGAGATCTCCCACACGAAATCCCTCTACTTGGCCTTTTTATCGAACAACCTCTTGACTTGATCCACGATGTTTGGTGATCCTATCGACCACTCTTACTCTTTTTCTTCAAGCTCTGCTAGATACATGATCCTCTTTTCAGAGAATTTTTTGGAAAGTATCATCTTGAATCACTCATGCCAAGCGTTGAGCGGGAAGTTTTGCGAAATGGGGAGCTCGGCATCGATTCCATATAACACTTGAAAAGGTGACATACCGAGAGACCTCTTGGGAGTAATGTGGTCTGCCTGTATCGTCATACGAAGACTTGTGCCACGTCGTCTCATCAACTAGCTTTCCGTATGATGGTCACTCATTTTTATTCTTTGGATTCGGCTGACCATTTCCACAGGGGTAATAATCGAGGCATGGGCCAAGGTTATCCCATATTCATAGCAAAAACCAATAAATTCCCATGAGGAGAAGTTGGAAGCATTATTAGCAATGATTTTGTGTGGAATGCAAACCTTACAATGATATTCTCTTTGATTAAATTGTAAACAACTTCAAAGGTGGCATTCTTGACAGGTATGGCCTCCACCCATTTGGTGAAGTAATCTGTTGTTGTCAGGACATAACTATGTCTAGCACTCGATTGGGGATGGAGTGCTCTGATAAATTCAATTCCCCACTACCTGAATGGTTCATCAATAACGATCGGCCTAAGGGGAAAAGCAGCCAATTTTAGTTTGCCAACAAATTGTTGGCGAGCTCACATTTTGCTACCCAGGTGGCTGTATCCTGAAATAGCGTTGGCCAATAGTACCTGGCTCGGATGATCTTGTGTGCTGTCACGAAGAGGAGAAATGACCACCACATGATGAATCATGAAAACTCTCAAGTAGCATTATCTGTTGTGGCTTGTCAACACATCGCAAGAAGATGCCATCCATTCCATGTTTGTACAAACCATCATCCCAGATGACATATTTGGCTGCTCTGAGCTTTATAGTACGCCTCTCCTTTGAAGTTAGATGAGTTGGGCACTCACCGTAAGTGAGAAAGAAAGTGATATCAGAATACCATTTGTCACTAGTCATGAAAAATAGAACCATGGGTAGAGAATCAGATTTCTCCAACTGACCTTGTGTTCCATCGATGCAATCATCCTTTTCCTCAGGGTCTCCTGAATCTTGGTTTTCAGCCATGAGCTGACATAGACCCTTGCCTCTTACTAGCTTGGTTGGTTTTATATCTAGATCATACTCCTAGACCTTTGCGATCCAATTCCCTCGCAAACTCCCTAACTCCTATTGAGTTAAGATTGATTTGACTACCGTGTCAGGGACCAGCACTACTGTATGAGAGTTTAGAATATAATACCTAAAGCTCTTGACCATTTTGACAACGGCGAAGGCATGTTTTCCAGCTAAGACATCTTGATTCGTGAGGCTTGAGGGAGAGCTCATGAGCGCGATCGGGGATTCAACATCCTCAGAATTCTTTTGCATTAAGATGGCGATACGGTATGCTCAGATGCATAGCTATACATGATAAAATCCTTGGAAAATCGGGACATACCGGGAGTAGGTGCGTGAGAAACGGAGGTTTTATGTCCTCAATGACATTTTCCCTTCTTCATTCCACCAAAATTTTGCGACCCTTTCATCATGTTTGATATGTGGCGAGTCTTTTTAGCAAAGTCGGGAACAAAGCGCCTGAGAAAATTCACTTTTCTGAATAAGGAGTGAACGCCGGTCTTGCTTGTGGGTAAAGTAAGGCTCTGAATAGCCCTAACCCTTTCAACATCTATCTTTGTCCCTTCCTTGCTAACAACGTGTCCCAACAACTTTCCTTCCGTGACCCCAAAATAGACTTTTTTTGGATTTAGGGAGATCCGTGTTCTCGACATCTATTCAATACTTGCTCCAAATGATTACAATGATCATTTCACTATTTAGAGAACATAGTTAAGTCATCCAAATAAACTACGATGACCTTTCCCATCATACCTTTGAACGCGAAGTCCATCGCCCGCTGGAAGGTGGCGCCAGCATTGGTCAAGCCAAAGGGCATCCTACTATAGGTGAATGTACCCCAGGGGGTAGTGAATGCTGTTTTGAATTGGTCTTCAGGTGAGACTTCAATCTGATTATAGCCTGAAAAACCATCAAGCATGGACAACATTTCCGAACCGATTCTTGCTGTAGAACCGATCCATTATGGGAAGCGGGTAGTTGTCTTTCAGGGATGCCTGATTCAAGTTTCAAAATCTACGCATATGCGTATCTCACCATTTTTCTTGTGTACTGGCATGATATTCACGACCCAGGTACTGTGATGGATAGGAAAAATGATCCTTGCATCTAGCATCTTCTGTATTTCAGCCTGGATGGTACCTGAGATCTTGGGATTATAGTGCCTCTGTTTCTGGCGAAAGGGTTTGACACCTTCTTTCAACGGGATGTCATGCTGGATGTCTTTCAGCTTGAAAGACTTTAGATCGGCATAAGACCATGCCAATACATCTATATATTTTTCAGAAATTTGACGAATTTCTACTTTTCTTCAGGTGTGCAACACCTCCCGATGTTTACAAACTGCGGATGCTCCGCAGAACCTAGATTGACCGGCTCGGTTTTTGGAGAGGAGTTAGGATTATCTTTCCTTTTCTTCTGAAAAAACAATCATGTCTTTCGAACAAACATTCCGAGAGAGACCAAACCTTTTGGAATTTTATTTCCTTTGAGCTGACATATGCCATCACTTCCTTTTGATTCATCTTCTTGATCCGTAACAGATTCACGGCATGCGAAAGTAGATCCTTCAAAATGAAGCTCACTAAAATTTTCTACTTTTTCTAAGAAGGCAATAAGTTGATTTTCATCGTTGAATACTTGCCGGTGCTTGAGAATTATCTGGGCACTTGGGCGAAAGACTACCTCTATGGTATATGTGTCATTTCAACCACAGGTGAGGAGCATGAGGGATGCCGAGATGGCCAATGAATCAACCATATCATTCTGAGCTCTTGGAACAAATTTTATTGAGAAGGTGTCAAATTCCTCAATGCTATCCCATACTTGCGTTGCGGTAATTCCTGAGCATTTCATTTTTACTTGGTATATCCTTTTAATTTGATTTGACTAGCTCGTATCACCTTGTACTTTTAGTTCTTGATTCCCCTTTCTTTTACGACTTGCATGCCAAGTAGCAAAGATTCATACTCAGCAGTATTATTAGTGTTGAAAAACTACAACTTGAAAGAGAGAGGAAAAATCTCCTCCTCAGGAGATATTAGCACGGCTCCAGCGCCACATCCACTAGTTGCACAACTGCCATCAAACTACAATGTCCATATCTTGTTAAGATCCTCCTCTCGGATGAGAACGTCCATTTTGTCAAACTCAGTAGATAAGAAATAATTTCCCATCCTTGATGATTCGAAGAGAATTTGGGCTTTGGGGTCATCGGAATTAGTAACCAAGTACTTCTTTTGTGATTCTGGCTCCAATGTTTGCATTACACCTTTGACGGGGATTCTAGCCTTAGACCAGTCCATATGAATCTCTCCACCAACTTCATTTGCAAAAGCTCCTTCCTTGTAGAATTCCATATGCTTTGTCGGAATATCAGCAATGAGGATGGTCATCTTTACTCTTTTCTCTGGGAATGCTGCAAATGTGAATTGCGCATCTTTGATTTGACCAATCAACGAAACTTGTTTGGTTTCCAAGGAGTAACATCTGCCAAAAGGCTTGGTAAGGGTGAGGCCCAGAGCATGGGTGACTTTTTCGGCATGACATTATCAGAAGCCCCAAAATCAATTATGCAATTGCTTAGCTTGTGACCATTGATTAGGAGGGAGAGATAGAAAGGTTCTATTTTGCCTGATGCGGAAGTCGAGGCAACATTTATGCGAGATGTAGGAGGAGTAGAAAGAATTCCTTTCGGGAGGTCTGAGAAGTTATGACAGCTTGGCTTTGGATATATTCGGTCAATCTTACAAGCTGCTCAGGGTTAGACTGAAGATACTCGGCTTCAGACATTTGAATCTTGGTCTTTTTAGCATGATCAATTATGTCAAATGCAGCCAAGGGTTGCATTGATGAAGGAATGAGTCCCTCATTTCACGATAGTGGGGTAGGATTACCGGTCTTGATAGGAATAAGAGAGGGCTAATTCGGAGGAGATATGGGAAAAATATTTCTTCGAAAAATACTTAATAAGAGGTTGAGCAGGAAGGGATTACCTCTTTTAGTGATGGTTGGAGGCGTGTTTGACACAACCTTCTCTTTTTGTATCTTGGCAGCAACTTCTGCTTCTTTTCCTTACGAGCGGGTGAAAACAACATATGACTACCCGCTTGCATATCCTTGGGTACCCTCTTCTTCATCAGATTCCTCCTCGTCAAATTCCATATACCCGATAGTAGAGTCACCAGTCGGTTCACCGACATCTTGGTCATCTTCACCTTGAGATGAAGGTTCTTCATAATTTTGCTCCTCTTCTTCGATTTCAGCTAGAGCATTAACCGGAGGGGCCTCAAGTGCCAACCGTGGAGTAGCTGCAGGTAGGTGCGGCCTTTGTGGGACGTTGTTGGAAGTGAAATTCCTTCGTGGGATATCCCGGTATGAAGAGCTGGGGGAAGCTTGAGCTAGCTACTTCTTTAATGCGAGCAAGTCATTTGCCATCTTTTGGAATGCCACATCTGACAAAGTGGAGGGAGAAGGAGTTGAAGCTTTAGGCTTGGATGGTTCTCATTTTAATTCACTAGATATTAGCAAGTTATCTTCAATCCGAATGGCAGCAGCTTGGGTGAGGACCAGAGTAGTGACTTGTTCTTGCAAGAGTAAAAAACTTACTTTCGAGCTCATGGCGTTCACAAAGAAATATTTGATTTTCTCGGCATTGGCAGCATGGTAGGTGGCACACGTTTGATTAGTGAATTGAAACAGGTGATGAAATAATGCATGGTTTCATTAACTTCTTTCTTCAGGTGAGTGATCTTTGTGATAACGTGAACACGTCTTCGAAGGCTTATCCCTTTCTTCAAATGCAGTCTGTAAAGTGGCCCAACTAGTGATAGATCTGGCCGGAAAATGCTGAAACCATTCCACTGCGGGTCCTTGCAAGGTCTCCAGAAAGAGGTGAACTGACACATCTTCATGAGTCACGTCCAGGATGCTACATGACATGATGAAAGTGGATATATGTGAATCCATACTTTGGTGTCCGTTTCCATCAAATTTGGGGAAATTCTTTCGGTTCCCATGAGGGAGCGCGTGAATAGGATGAGGTAAAGCAAGAGGGCCCATAGCATTTCCCCATGGTACTGCCATTTGAAAAGATGGAAAAAGGACGCGAGCCGGAAACATGGTTCCACTAAGCAACAAAGCACTGCAAAGAGATGAAGATGTTCCTTGTGAAGAATGATCCTTTCGTGGGGGTGAGACACTTCTGGCTGACCGATTAGTGAACTTCAGGTGATGAGAAGCATCTTTGGTGTAACGCTGAAGTTGTGCCTCCAAAGTAGATCGAAAGTAGGATCAACTTCTCCACGGGCTCTCCTGCTACGAGTGAATGGTTCACCTACCAGTGTATCTTTCAGATCTGCAATATTTTAGAGTAGATTTAAAAACTCTTTTTGGTTGTACTTGCTGATTTTCTGATTTTTCTAACAAAAATCAGCAGTATGTACTTTTCTAAATATTTAATTTTATCCCTTTTTGAAAACCGGTTGCGGTTTAATGACAAATATTAGCAAGGATAAAATGATGGTCAACTTAGCAAGCTGATTTTCGGATCTTAGAGTTGACTTTTTGCAAGGGTTTTGAATTTTTGTAAACTGTCAAAACTCAGATCTACGAAAAATATGGGTTTTCGTAAAAACTCAGCGAACTAAAGATCTCTAACTAGCCCAGATCTATGGATCCCTGAAGAAAATTTTCAGTTTGGATTACTTTTGCAAAAAAATTGGATTCTGAACAAAAGTTAAAATTTGTAAACAGGTAGTGATTTTTACAGTTTTACCAAATAGATCTGTTCGATCCCCATAGAGTTGCCAAAAACATTGGTCCGAAAATCATCGGGTGGACAGATCTATGGATAGACGAGCCAGGCAAGGTGTGCGGGCATAGCCCTCTTGAATAGCAAAGCGAAACTGGTTTATTGCTATTCTACCAGCAGGAATCTGTGCAAGTCTCACAATATTCTACCTTCGGGGTTTGGGATCTCATCCCAGTAGAGGTGCTTCCAACTGTTAAAAGAAAAGAATGGAAGGGAAGACGAAGAAAGAATGGGTCCGAAGGGAGAAAATAAATGAATTCCAAAGCGAGAAAGGTCGGTGGATTTATGTTTTGGGATTGGTAATAAATAGAGCCAAACCTACTTGCATAAACGAACAAAGCAATGCTTGATGAACAAATGACAAGAAAGTAGAGATAGATCCAACAACATAAACACACACCAGATCTGACATAAGAAAGATCGGGATGCCCATAACACGCATATTTAGCACAAAGTCTTAATATTTTTATTAATGTTTCTCCTGTTACAAAAAAGTACAAAGCCTTTTCTTCTCACTTCTATTTTTATCTAAAAGTGTCCCTCTTGAATACAACAAGTATTCTAGTATTTATAGGAGGAGAAGAGAGAAGGCAAAAAGAAACCAACAACTAATTACAAAATATCTAAAAGTCAACTGTTGACTTTGGGCAACTTGGTGGATGACAACATCCCATGGTGCAACATGGATGATGTCATCATTTGTGCCAACATACTTTTAGATATTTACAAAAAGAAAGCCAAGAGGAGGAAGGCTATTTTTCATCGTCTCGCAATGGAAAGGAGTACCCTACTTCTGCTCAGGAGAGGCAATATGGAATTGGGCCCGGTACTCCATGAATTTGCTGATCATCGGCTGAAGTTGATCCTAGACAGGACCCTTGGTATGATCGCGATGACCTCACAAGTCTCCCGTTCATCTCTAAGTTTTTTGGGGAGCTTGAAGTACTCATTACCCCTCCATCAGGTACCATACAAAATCGCGGCAGGCCAGAAGGTTATTGATGGATTCAGCGTCAAAAGTAACTTCTGGCCCTAATCCTTGCGAGACGATCTCTTTGAAGATCCAGATGGTTTCATCTTCCTTCCTCAAGGTGAATGACAGAGTGAGTAAGCCCAAAGACATCCTTAGGATAATTTGCTCCATTTGATGCATTGCATCCAGGGCTTCCTCCTTGACCTTGTCTATCTACTCTGGACAAATTCCATCCGATCAACTTTGGTAGTCCAAAGTAGTAAGGATCTTGTTGGGTGCTTTATGGGGTGATTGAAGACACCGAATTTAACTAAATCTTTGGTGAGCAATGTCGAGCATATTCTAGAACATCTCATGTTACAACCTAGCATGGTCCAAATCTTCAGAGATAGGTCCTACGATCGCCTGGAGTTCCTTGTTTTCTTGATTAATGTTCTAATATAGCTCGGTGAACTTGATGATTACTTCCTCACTGTCTTTGAGGATCTGGTCTCTCTAGGTGGATACTGCCATGCCTTTTTCACCAATCTTGGTGTATTCATTTATCTTATCCTGGCTAAGGACCTCAGGAGTTTCAGTGGTAGTTGTAGGAGGTGCACTGCCCATTTTCTGCAGGGCATGGAGAAGATGCTTATTCTGCTCTTTTAGTAGCCTCTTCTCTTCCTTTTCTTCTTGAAGCTTCTTGCAAAGGGCATCCACCGCAGATAGGGCCTCTCCTTGAAGGCTCTCGGATGACGTTCCCATTGTGACCTACGTCACCGTATAATCTGTAGGGGACAGATCCTTTTTATCCTTTGAGGGATCAACTTAGGGCATGCATACCTTGGTAACTTGGTGGGCTCTGTCATCACCAATCCGGCACTGTGATAATTCTTCACCGGGAACTCCTCGTGCTATGATTATTTACTAATGAACAACCTTTAGTTTGGTGGATGTAATCTGGAAACACAACAACAAACATAACACAAGAATACCATAGACTATGATAAAAAGGAATGATGATAAATCTGAAATATCAGAGTAAATTATAATATTAGCATGAAATTGTTACAATCTCACCCATGAGGTACTTCAAGTGTTATTGACTTCACTTGCCTTCCACCAATACTATGGGAGAAACTTCACAATTACACCTCTTAATGGCTTCTTCAACACACCTTTAAACTGATGGCTTCCTTTACACACTTACTCATACAATATTTCTCACTACTTCCTTCTATGCTAAATGAGGGGGGTGGCCTCTTTATTTATAGAAATTCCAGGAGCTTATCCATCTTATCTCGTAAGATAGGATAAGAAATCCCTCTGACGAATCATATTCCATACCTTAACTCTTATCTGTACATGTAAGCTTATCTTTTAAGATAAGATAAACCTTATCATTTCACATGGGTTCCACATTTTTGGACTTTTTACAAATAAAATACACAAAATATTTATGACCTCACTCCTTGTCCTTATTACCAATATAATATTTCTAATTCCTAATCATGTAGACCCTACTTCTCTACTTACCCCAACTTTGACATTTTAACATTCTTTGGACCACTTACGACAACTATTTACTTTTTACCACAACATTCCTATTGTACTTTTGACTATTGCCATACGATACATTATTGGCGGCGTAAATGCTTGGCAAAGTGTCATTATCTTCTATCGACGCTACTACTAATTATACTTAACAACATCCTATTCCTAATACATACATTAATGAAATAGAAATTACGGAGGAAAATTTTAGTGTTGTGACAGCTCCCCCAAAGAAGTTGGCTGTTCTGAGATAGGTGAAAGTGGGGAATTGCGTAAATAACGCCCCCCACTTCTCGGTTGCAGTGACTATGCTCTTGGTCATCTGACCGTGAGTCATATTGGGCCTCAATAGGCATATGATGTCGTAGAAGAAGGCATCATTGATCTTGGTGAACTGTGGGATGTTGTTCTCGGCTTCATTAGGTAGTATTCATATATTTTTACCTGGAGCCACACCCCGCATCGGCTCGGCCAAGAAGATGCATAGTCTCTCTCTAAGGCTACAATGTAGACTACGTAGGAGTTCATGTAGAACCTCCCGTTGTGGTGAGTTGTTGGAGCTACTAAGAGATGGTGCTGCTGATGATCTCTGCCCACTCAAAACGCAGGATCGGCAAAGTTCTTATTCATTGTTTCAAGATACCTAAGCATCCATTTGTGGAAGTAATGGGCATCAAAAATCCAAAATACCTTGCTTAAGAATGTGATGGTGTCGCCGGTTCCTCGGAGAAGTCATGCGGTGAATAACTTTGTGGCCATCCCGGTTATTACCCTTTGATATTTATATTTCATCTCTTCTTCTGTGAGTTTGGCCTTGCCCTTTGACTTGGTTGGTCTTTTGCTTGATGTAGACATATGCAAATCTAAGTTCGATTCTTTGATATGCAAGAAGAAGGGGCGAAGTCCAATGCAGAAGAGCCATGTTAGATGTTAGATCTTCCATCAAAGATTTGTAGAATGAGGAGTTAGCAATTTAAAAGCCTCTTGGCGCAGGGTGCAGAAAAATTGCAGGGAGCAGGGTTAAAAGTATGGCGCACAGAAGTGGAGTGTTGTAAGGAAGAAATCAGTGCCAAAAGGCATAGGGCGCGAAAAAATTGCACATAACATCAATGTTGTTATAGACAAAATTTTATCTGCATACTTATATAAGATTCATAACTGGGCGCAAATAAGTTTGGTGTTGCATGGGGGAAGGATGCGCCAAGGGCGCAAATATGGGACATGTTACATGGAATTTTCGTGCACTAAGGGCACAACATTTTTGTTTGTGCTACTTCTTGACTTAATGTGTGCCAGGGGCCTTTGGTGCGGTGCGGGAAGAGCTTGCATGGCATTTCTTATTGTTGTAAGTGGGATTGTGCCAGTGCCTAAGGAAGGATTTTCTTAGTTTTGTATGGCGTAGGAAGGATGCGTGCTGCAATCAGGGACAGTGCGCCTTCTTGGTGCGACTGTGTTTTATGTAACATGAATGGTGTTTGCGCCAAAGGAAAACCATGGGTGGAAATGATAACTTTTTAGGTTTTCTTTCCTCTGTGAGTTTGTGATTTTTCGGGTTTTATCGACATGGCTAGACAATGAACGGAACATAGCAAAGAGATCTCAGGTTCATCTTTTGAGACAACCCTCTAGGCAGCGAGATATGGAAGGAGGAAGACTGGTTTTGGTGGAAGCCACTTAGGTTTATCTATTTATCCAATAACAAGCAAAACCATAGCAAAGCAACAAGCAAAACTCACAAGAAAAGCAAGAACCACTTACTAGGAGATATATAGGAGAGGAATGAAGTGGGGTCCACGAACGTGACACAAGGATGATAGGAGTGCTTTGGCGCCTTTGAAATAAAGTTTTCATGTGTTTTTCAATTGTGAAAATGACAGGGCGGATGTGCCTATATATAGCCAAAGGTGTAATAAATGCACCACCAACCTTTTTAAAGGGCGCACTAAAACGCATGTCGACATGAAAATATTTGTGCCCTTTGGCACAATTATGCGTTTGTCAATGCGAAGAAACTATCTACGCCTTTGCGCAAATTCAGGATCATCAACATGGGATTTAGAGCGCTTTGGCACACCACTTGAGGCACAATTTTTTTGTTGACATATCGGCACATGTGTGCCTGGCGTAGAGTGAAAAGGCACATCACGGGAGGCGCAACAATTGTTGTGTTAACATTCCAAAGTGCGCCAAAGGAATAGAAGGGGGGCGTAATAACCACGTATGTTGCATGAACAAAATCTGCTTGACCTAAAAAAGACCAAAATGACTAAATTCAAAAAACTGGATTTTCCCGAAAGGGATTTTATGCCATTACGAACGCTGAGGGACCTTGACAGGACCCAAAACAAAATTTGGTATGGTTACCTATAAAATTGCCCTTGTCAATTTTACAGATAACAGTCCTTTCAAAATTAGGTATTTTACTTGGAGAGAACACTTTTTACTTGGATTATATGGATGGATCTCATCTCCCACTTCCTTACAGTGGGAAATATTTGAAATTGTTCAAGTCCTAGGTGATTAGGCGGTCCCCTTGTATATTATGTATAGTGTTTTGGTTTTGGTCGTTCCTCTGTGTTTTGGTTTTGTTTGTTTCCCCTTTCCCGTTCCTTGTTGTGTGTTTTTTTTCATTTTTGTTTTCCTTTTTGGTTTGTTTCCCTTTCGTGTGTTTGTCCTATGTATTGGTTTTTTCCTTTGACTCCGTT
This sequence comes from Taxus wallichiana var. yunnanensis, assembly GCA_018340775.1. Classification (NCBI taxonomy): domain Eukaryota; kingdom Viridiplantae; phylum Streptophyta; class Pinopsida; order Cupressales; family Taxaceae; genus Taxus; species Taxus wallichiana. The sequence continues at coordinate 261,805,506 of CM031241.1, forward strand.
GCCCAATGGACAAGGGACTGGTCTTCTTTCCCAGAGTTTTTATACAATTATTGTCTTTCCTTATTCTTCATTCCAAGCCAAGTCATCCCCAGAAGGAGCCAACTGTTGTCGCCCTCAAAATCTCCTTCATTTTCCAAGGTAAATTTGAAAATTTTGAGTCGGTGCTCGTCTGCAATCTCACCCTAAGTGATTTAAAATATTTCAAACCCTGTGGTTTGATATGTTCTCCGTTTTCCTATGAAATTCTTTTGGGTTTTATTGTTAATCTTCCCTGTGGCCGTGGATCATGTTTTGGCTTTGGTTTTGTTTGTCTTTTCTTTGTCTATGGAGAAGAAAATCGAAACTCGGGCATAAATTGCAGGTTTTTCCCTTCAATTTCAATTTTTCCCACAGTCGCGAAGGATGGGCATCTCTTCCCCATCAAATTTTGTGCCCCAACATCCATGCATATGTGGATGTTTCTAATTGGATGTGGTAGAACGAATCCTTATTTAAACTTAACACTTTTTGTTCTCTTTGGAAAAAAGTATCAATTTGGCCCCTCGGCCCAAAGGATTCTGATTGGTTGATTCGATAAAATGAAGTGGTAGGTATTTTTGTGAACTTAACACTTTATGTTCTCTTTTGGAAAAAGTGTCAAGTTACTCCATGACACAAAGACCACGATTGGTTTCTTTTTGGTAGAAGGTGGGAAGGCGGACTCTTTTTGTGCTTTGAGGCAGTTTGGAAATGAAAAAGAGTTAAAGTATAAATCGACTCCTTGGGCTGAAAAGGGACACGTGGTAATTTTTCAGTGCAAAGTGGGTGGGGGTCATCGGAACACTTTTAGAATTTTCACCTTTGTTTCCAAACGAAGTTAAAGTTTTAAAGTGAATCGCAACCCATGACCACTCAAGTAAGGCCACATGTTAGGTTATGAAAATTCAGTTAGCGGTGGGAAGTGGGTCCTAGAGCGTCTTGAAATTTTCACACTTTTTTTTTGGTGAAAGCGAAGTTAAATAATAAAATTGAAGTGCTTCCTTGCAACCACTCACTTGAAGCCATGTCAATTCACGGCATTGAAAAGTCAAGGCGGGCTAGTGAAGAACTTTAAGTTCATAAGTATTTTTAGTTGATTGAAATTAGAGTTTTAAAGTGCACCTCAACTCCCACCACTAAGATGAGGCCATGTGTCAAGTCATGCAGTTGAAAAGTCAACAATGGGAAGCGGGTCATCGAGAGTAGTTTGAAGTTTTGTGCCTTTTTTGCTAAAAAGGGATTAAAGTTTCAAAGTGAATCTCAAAGCCATAACCACTCGAGATGATGTCGCATGTCCATTTAGGTGTTGTGTAGCCAAAGTGGGCCAGAGAGGAACTTTAAGTTTTAAGCCTTTTGTTTGGAAAGGTTAAAGTTGTAAAAATAGAGTAGTGCCCCGCAGCCCACTCCCATGATGCCACGTATTCAACCACAGGCGGCGGGCGGGGAAAAATACCAAAAATTCCAAATCTCTGTAAAGTTCCAAAATGCGAATGGCATCCCGAGGCCCGTTGCAAATTTTATCTTTTCCACGTGGAGGGCTCATATTTGAAGTTGTAAAAGATCAATGACCCATATTCAAACCATTTTAAACGCGGCCGTGTTGCGAGAGGTCCTTCCTTTGTCGCCATTAGCGTTTCTTCAAAATCAAGAATCCAAAAGGTTTCTATGATTGAAATAATTTATAACTATTGTAACCATTTCTCGATGTTTATTTAATGGTCTCTCGATGCTATTGTAAAGTGTTGGAATTCGAGAATCTGCAAGTGTAATTTGAATCGAAGAAATCAATCTGATAGTTTTCCCCTTCTTCCTCTCTCTCTCTCTCTCTCTCTCTCTCTCTCTCTCTGGTTTGGATTCGTGAATCATTTCTCTTTGCATGCTAAGAAACTTTGTGTTCTTTTTATTTTCTTTGGGAACTTTGTGTCCATGAAATCATATCTGTTATAAACATGAATGATTCCTTTCATATCTCATTTTCTCAATACGCATAAGGGTTTTCTCTACTAACTAATTTCCATGAAAGTATTGTATTCTTCCTTCTCTCACATCTCTTTCATTCCTCTGTTCTTCCGTGTTGATCATCTCCTGGTCTAAAACACATTCCAAGATATCGAAAATCCAAATTATGATGCAAATTGTACATTTGTACATAGGCATTTTAGGCTTGTTTTCAATAAGGAACCTCTCCCATTAAAGAGGAGGGACTTTACAGTAACCTGAATTTTGTTTGTATTAAAAGTAAATTTTATAAACCCAACACAAGTATCAATTTGTTTTCCATCTAATCTTCCTATTTCCAAGACTTGTCTCTTTGTAGATGAGCTGTATCATGTCAATCACATCCAATTACAAACATATACGTCCTTCCCATCATCTAACAACCCTTCATTTGGGAGTAATTCAATAAAGACATGAACTCGATATTTGTGTCATCACTTTGATATCAAATGTTTCCTTTGATGTGTTGGATTTTCTCTTGGATGATTGATTGTTGCTTTAGATGTTGGTGGAGACATTGAGCAACACCTCCCCTTGATTCCCTTGATCGATCGATGATTTATTGATGAAGGATGAAGATGAATGATGATAGATGGATGGATTGATAGAGTGGATGGATTGATTGGATGATTGAAGATAAAAATGGAAAAAATTTATATGGATTTTAAGATGTTTCAAAGGAGGAGGAGAGCTCAATTTATAGTTTGTGGGTGGAGGATTCAATGGCTAAGATGAAGCCATGTTGGATTTGGATCAAGGGTGGAGAATTGATGTGAGGATTAGAGGATTCTAGAGTGGAAGACTCTAGAATTTGAATTCCATTGAAAAATTCATGGAGGAAGAAGCTTATTTGAATTTTCAATATGAAGAGGAAATTTAGAGAGGCTTCTAGAAATAGAAGCCTCTAGATTTAGAGGTGTGAGGATGTGATTAGGATTAGAATTAGATTAGGTTAATAAATGATGATTAGGGGTGAGGTTACATGGAAAGGCTAGGTGTAGGGATGTGTAGGGTAGGTGGTAGGTAGATGTAGGAATATTAAATTCCTAGAAAATGTTAATGAAGGATTATAAATAGGATAATATGATATAATAATGAATTAAAATGATTAATGATAAAATGGGATATAATGATGAATTAAAAGGATTAATGATGAAATGATAAAATAAATGATAAATGATGATAAAAAATGATAAAGGATAAATATGATAAAATGGATTAATAATAATAATAATCTTGTGATTAATTATTATATGGATGATGTTAGATATTTATGGGACAGATTAATCATAATTAATCATGTCGACATTTTAGATGTCTACATTTTCCCCCTCTTTGAATGGTTATTGTGTAGCAATGACCATTCAAAGAAAAAGAAGAAAATATGTTAGGATGGTGATATGATGCCCCCTCGAGGGGTTAGGCGGGGAGGAATGAGTCGGGTAACCACTCGAAAAGAGGAGAGGCCCAAGTTAGTAGATGAGAGAGGATTAGAGGATGAGAAGATTTGAGGATTAGAGGATTAGGATTAGAGGATTAGAAGATTTGAGGATTTAGAGGATTAGATTAGAGAGATTAGATTAGATTAGATTTATTAGAGAGATTAGATTAGATTAGAGAGATTAGAGAGATTAGAGATTAGAGGATTAGAGATTAGAGATTTTGGAGATTTTGGATTAGAAGAGATTAGATTAGAGATGCCCCAGAGAGATGTATGATGATGAAGATTTAGGATTTTGATTTAGATATGATTGATGCCCTAGTCAATGATGTATGACAAGGGTGAAGATTTAGGATTTTGATTAGAGGATGCCCTTGAGAGATTTGATTTGAGATGTTGATTTTTTAGATTTGATTAGATTTTTTGAGATTTATATTTGAGATTAGATGATTGATTTGATTTAGGATTTGAGATTAGAATTTGAGGATTTTTGATTTGAAGATGATTGATGATGATTGATTTTGATGAGATGATGGATTTGAGGATTTTGATGTTGATGAGATGATAAGATTTTTTGATGATGATTGATTGATAGGATTGATTGGATGAGGATAAAGATTGGTTAGATAGATTGATTGATGAGATGATGTTATGATGATGATGATTGGATAAAATGATGATGATATTTTGGATGTTGGATGATGATATGATAAGATTTGATGTGGATATGATTGATTGATATATGGATTGATTAGATTGATGATGAGGTGGATAGTATATGTTATTAGATAAGATGATGATGATGGTAGGATCCAAATGATGATGATATGATAAATGATGGATGATGATGGATATGGGGTGTGCTACCATAAAGTGCCCTTGTATCATTATCATCATTAACAATTATGGTCCTCATATGGCATGTAAAAGAAAAAAAATCAAGGTATAAAATATAAAGACCATGATGATTGAATTTCCAAATGCCCTTGTCCTCATATCATTGGACAAATTAATAAAAAAAATATGGTCCTCATATCATTGGACCATGTAAAAGAAAAAAAAAAAAAAAAAGGGCCTCATATCATCGGCCAAAAATGTAAATGTAAAAAAAAAAACATTGCAAACACATTGCATTTGCATTTTTTTGGATTTTTTATTTTTTTTTTGATTTTTTAGATTTTTTGATTTTTGATTTTTGATTTTTGATTTTATGATTTTAGATTTTGATTTTTGATTTTTTTTTTTTTATTTTTTGGTTTGATTTTTTTTTATTTTTTGATGTTTGGATTTTTTGATTTTGGATTTTTTTTAGATGTTTTTTTTGATTTTTGATGGATTGGGATGGGATGGATTGGTTTGGATGAAAGGATTTGGATGGGATGATAATTGATGGGGGGGGGATATGGGAAGGATGATGTAAGATGGGATGTGAATTTCTCTATAAGTCCCAAAGTGTGTTTGGGTAGGATGAAAGGGAAGGATTGAGGGAAATTGGATAGGTTGGATAGGATAGGGATTGGTTGATAGGTTAGGATTAGATGGGATGTGGGATGGGAGATAGATATATATGATGAGGATGTGGTATAGGATAAGATGGGGGATATGGAAGATGATATGGAAGATGATATATATGCCCCCAAGTATAGGGGGATGGATTGAGGGATAGATGTGGTGTGCCCCCAAGTAAAGTAGGGTGGCTTGTGTGGATGGATGGATGGGTTTGATTTTCCCCCAGGTGTAGGGTAGGATGGGAAGTGGTATCTAAAATGGATGATGCCCCTAAGCGGATGGTAGTAAGGATTTCCCCCAGTCATGATGATGATAATTGAAAAAAGGGACATGAGGAGGAGGATTGGATGAAAAGGAAAGGATCATCATCTGCCCATGGATGTTCGATCCAAGGGAAAAAGGATGTGGATGTGATGGATGGAAGGAAAATAACATCAGTGATGAAAAAAATATGAGCCTAATGACACATGTTGTAAGGAAAGAGTTGGACTAAAACAAAAGTGTGACCAAGGTCTAAACAATACCTAAAACATGCAAGCCCTATGTCTCTTGAGAGATCAAAGTGTGTGTGATTGTGATGGTTAATTACCACTTGAAGTGAAGACTTAATGGGTAGTATGTGAAGACAAACTAGCCAATGTATAGGGAGTGATTAAGTCAAATAGGTTGATGGAAGGTGAATGGAAGGTTAAGTCCATGCATTGCTCTCTTTCTTTGCCAGATCCAGGTGTCCATAGCCCCGATGGAGATACATTTGATTCTTGTCACAACATTTCTCTACTTCCAACCAGGCATCCATAGCCCCAGGTAGAGAGTTGTTGAAACACCCCTAGAGAGAGTCTTGAGGTGGATTTTATTTGATATTTTTAATTTTGATATGATTTTTTTTTTTTTTTTTTTGATATTTGGATTTTTTTTTGCATAAAGAGGTTCCACTCTCTTGAGAACTCTCAAGGGGTTAAGAATCACTAGTGGCTTGATGGGGGGATGGAAATGAGTGTGGTGATGACATTGGCTAGAGTGTCAAAAGATGCACCCAAGGGTCTTCACCACAAGTTGATTAAGTGTGTTAAAGTGTGTGGATCTCTAGGAGGACAATTGTGCTTGAATGTTGGAGGTAATGATAGACCAAGGTCACATGGTTGTAGTAGGTACTATTGTCTTACAACATGTGTGAGAAAGTTGATCAAGTGTTCAAATGAATGGATTGAAGAGGATATGAATGGATGTGATGATAAATGATTAGATGCAAAGGGATTTGGATGTTGGATGGAAGGAGGATGGGTGGGAAGGAAAGAACATCCATGTGTGGTGACAAATTATGTGCTCAATCCATTTTTAGGTGTTTGGTATTTGTAGGGGGATTAAATGATTTGTGATTGGGTTGAGTGGTTGGGATGGTAGGATCAACAAGAGGAGTGGTAGAAATGGGTTGTGATGGAGTAGTGGGAGGGACATTGTTAGTGTTAGGTTTATACCCTAAGCCTAAATGACCTTGGATTTTGATGAAGGGAGATGGGTTCACGAATGCCTTGTTCATGGATGCCTAAGCCTTTGCCTCGATGTTTCATATTAGTGAACATATTTTTGGCTATAGGATATGAAGTGGATGGGGAAGATGATGATGCCATGTGGTCATCATGAGACTGGGGGGTTGTAATTTTTCATCCACTAAGAGGTCAGACTTAACAAAGGATGGGAGGTGAGATTTGTTTTGGTTTTTGGTTGGTGAGGGATGTTTGGATGTACGATGAGATTTGGATGGATGATGATGTTTGGATGTTGAGTGGGATTTGGATGATGGATGATGGTTAGGGATAGGATTGGGATGGAAAGGTGGTGGATAAAGAGGTACAAGGATAAAGAATTCCTTGGTTAATGAGGTTTTGGACATAAGACCTAAATTACATGCAATGATTGGTCAATGTCCATGGGTGTGATGGAAGTCACAATAATAGTGTTCCTTGATACCAAGATGGTTTGGGAAGGTTTTGATTGTGTGATTTGATTGGGGGATGGATGATCATGTTGAAGGTTTTTAGATGATGGAAGATGGTGGTCAAGGATTCTCCTAAAGGAGTGAAGTGGTTTGGGTTAAATGGTTTTGGGGAGTAGGAAGTAAAGGTGCAAGATTGGGTGGATTATGAGATGTTTTGGTTGATTTGGATTTATGAGTTGGATTAGATTGTTGTGGCTTAGAAGATGAAGGGGATGGATTAGGCCTGGGGCCGAAGTGGATGGTTTTGGGTTGGAGGCCAAAAGTAGATTTTGGTTGATTTTGGATTGGTTGGAGTATGTGGTTTTGAGGTAGATGGTTTTGGCTTAGGATTAGATTGTTTGGATTATTAGTGATAGATGAAGGGATGGGTAGATTTAGATGAAGGGGATGGGTGTGATATGGGGGGTCACATTAGATTTGGGTGATGTTGGGGATGAATTTGGGAGATTTGGGAGATGGGTGGTGTAGAACCACATTAGATTTGGTCATTTAGGGGATGAAGTAGATGAAGGTGGCATAAGAGCCTCATTAGATTGGGTAGGAGATGGGGTGGGGAGAGGATTGGGATTGGATTTGTTTTTAGGTTTAGGAGTTGGTGACTTAGGAGTCACGTTAGATGTTTTAGGATTGGGGATGGTGGAGATGAAATAGGATTAGAGGATAGAGATAGTGTTAGGTTTAGGTGATGAAGGGGTTAAGATAGGATTAGATGTGGATGAAGAGGATGAGAGGGTGGCATAGGAGCCACATTAGATGGTTTAGGATTGGGGGTAGAAGGGGATGAGGGTGACTTAGGAGTCACGGTGGATGAGATAGTTTTGATAGGATTGGGTAGGTGATGGAGGGGATGAAATAGGCTTAGGGGATGAATTTGATGGTGGATTAGGGGATGTGGGACTATCTAGGAGAAATTCCATAGGATTGGATTGGGGTGATGAAGATGATGAGGATGGAGGACTAAGATGAGATGTGGGGATGATAATTTTTTGGATTAAGTTGTTGGGATTGTTGTGGATATGTGAATGGGACTCGATGATAGGTTTTATGATGATTAGATTTAGGAGTTGAGATTTTGGATGGTGGTGGATTATTTGTATGAGTTTTGATGGGAGGAAGGTGTGGGTCATGATGATTGATAGGGGATTTGGAGGTTGGGGTTTGGGATGGTTGTGTGGGTTTGGGATTGGTGGCTAGATTAGCAAGGACATAAAGGAGGTCCTCTTGGTCTAGGTCAAAGTTAGTGAGGTGGTCAAAGTCAATGTAATTAGCTTTTGGGGATAGTGGTTTATGTTGATTAGGTCATGGGTGTGGATTGAGATGATTTGGGTTCCTCAAAGAGGAGGAGTCAATGGGGTGAGGGGTAGGGATCTTAGGAAGGGAAATTGTGGATGGGGTTGGTTGGGAGATGATGGTTTAGGGGGTGATTGATTGATTGAAGATTGAAGATTGGATATTTGTTGATTAAGTTGTTGGATGGTTTTTAGGATGTTAGGATCAACATGGGATGGTTGATTTGGATGACGAGGATGGGATTGGTTGAGGTAGGATGTTAAGTTTGAGATTTGTTTATTAATGTGTTGGATGGTGTGTGGGACTTCATGGTCAAAGTGAGATGGTTGAATTTGATGGGTGGGGGATGATGGGATAACTTGGTTGATGGATTTAGAAAAGAGGTAGGGGTTTGGATGTTGGTTTGGAGAGGATGGGGATTGAGGATCAAAGGCCATGGTTAGATAGGATGTGTGGGGGATTAGATTTGGATTAGGATTGTGGATTAAGGATGGTGATGGATTAGGATTGGGATTGTGTGATTAAGGATGATTAATTATGATGATGTTTGATTGATTAAAATTTTAAGGTGATGGGATGGTTAAGGGTGTTCACAAAAAGCAAAAAAAACATGCAACACACACCCTAACTAGTCAAGTGGGATTACAATCAAGCTATAGCCCACTTTCAATACCACACACACAATGATGGTGCCACAATTGGCTCTCCACCTATGTGTCAATGTGGGGTCAGCTAGCGAGTGATCTTGGGGAGTGTGGCCTCCTTGCACTATAGCTTGATATGTGGCCAAATGGTTTCCTAGTCTAGGATGCACGAGCTCACTAGGGGAGTCCCGATATACCTTGCGTACATGGGGCCCAAGTCCATGTTGCAAGGATGTTGTCTAAGGCTTGGGGTATTGGGATGTGGAAGCCCCTCACTTCACGCCACTCTTAAAACAAGCAAGCACTTAGCCAATAACAACAATTGTCCTTGAATTTTGTATACCCCACGAACACGGGGTGTGTCTACGTGCGTGGAGATGAAGCCCATGGTCACGAGACCCCTAGGACTATGAAAAGTGTGTGGATATCACTTCCACATCACATTTCCCCTACAAAATAAAAAAGGGAAGGCTAGCCACTTTTGATCCTCAAGATCATCCTAGGATGTGAGAGGAGAGCATACACGGTTTTTCCTTTGGGATGAACAAAAAAACAAAAAAGGAAAACACAAAAAATGATAAAATGCAAGATAATTAAATGCTATATGATAAAATGAAATGAAAAATATTAGTAGTTTGATGATTGGGTCTTCAAGAGGAGGCCCTACAAAAAAAAGGTTAGTAGTTTGATTTTAAACCCAAATGTCTTGGACTAAAATGAGCTACAAAAAAAAAAGGGTTAGTAGTTTTAGATTGATTTTTTATCTTTGGTAAGTGTAGGAAGTTGCACACAAAGTGTTAGTAGTTTGGAACAAGAAAATATAACTCAATGTGTAGTTAAAATGACAAGATTTAGGAAAATGAAAACCATGAATAAATTATCTTATAAAATGCTAAATTAACACTTTCATTACATATATTTTTTATTACCTTTAGGGTGAAAAAAAAAATGGAGTCAAAAGTTTGGGATCAAAATTTTATAAAAGTAAAAAAAAAAAATTAAAAAAGCAAATGCAAAAAAAATGGTAAATGCTAAAATAAAAAAGCACAAAATAAAAGCTCACTAAATTGTGCAAAAGCAAAAAAATGTGCAAAAGCACTTTTAAAAAAAAAACTGCTACTTTTTTAAAAAAACGCTATTTTTTTTAAAAAGTGCCACTTTTAAAAAAAAATTTTAAAAAGGGTTTTAAGTGGTTTAAAAAAAAAAAATTGAACAAAAATTAAAAAAAAGTTAGCATTTGCATCCAAAAAAAATTTTTAGGTCAAAAGGTTGTTTCTATGCATAGTGAAAAGCAAATTTGAAGTCAAAAAAATTTGAATGAAGACTGAAAATTTGAAATTTGAAGGTGTAAATCTTAATGAAAAATTTTCAAAATTTGAACAACTTTTTAGAATATGGAATGATACTAAAAACAATCAAAATTTTGGGGGTAAGCCCCATGGTGGGTGCCAAAAATGTATATGTTAAAAATATTAGTAGTGAAAATGTGAAAAACCAAAAACAAACAATTGATTCCTAATCTAATCTTCTCAAACAAAACCTCGAGATAGAGCAATGATGAAAAGGAGAGAGAGATAATACCTACACTTACCTACAAATTTAAAACTCCTCCTTTGATGTGTTGGATTTTCTCTTGATTGATTGGATGCTTTATTCATTTTGATTGGAGACACTTGAGCAACACCTCCCCTTGATTGATTGATTTTTTTGATGAAGATGAAGATGATTGATTGATTGATGATATATGATTGATAGATGATGATTGATTGGATGATTGATGATAAAAATGGAAGAGGTTTGTTATGGATTTTAAGATGTTTAAGCTCTCATCTCATGGAGGAGAGAGCTTAATTTATAGTTGAGGGTGGAGGATTCAATGGCTAAGATGAAGCCATGTTGGATTTGGATCAAGGGTGGAGAATGCATGTGAGGATTAGAATTCTCTAGAATGGAGAATTCTAGAATTTGAATTCAAAATTCAATGGAGGAGAGAGAGATATTTGAATTTTTAAATATGAAGAGGGAAATTTAGAGAGGCTTCTAGAAATAGAAGCCTCTAGATTTAGAGGTGTGAGGATGTGATTAGGATTAGAATTAGATTAGGTTAATAAATGATGATTAGGGGTGAGGTTACATGGAAAGGCTAGGTGTAGGGATGTGTAGGGTAGGTGGTAGGTAGATGTAGGAATATTAAATTCCTAGAAAATGTTAATAGGGATTATAAATAGGATAATATGATATAATAATGATAAATAATTAATGATAAATGGATAATTATATGGATGATGTTGGAGATTAGATGTATGTTGACATTTTAAATGTCTATATATTAATGTAATCTTTTTTTGCATAATCATGTTGACATTTTACCACGGGAATATGAAGTGAGGTGGTAGGCCTCAATACCACACCTCGTAATGACACCAATATAAACTTGGTCCTCACATACCTTTAGGTATATCAAGGACTCCAACCTTAACTCGGCTAAAACGATATTTATATAGCCTCTTCTATAGTTCCTTTTCAGCTCATTTTTCATTTCACAATTTTATTAAAATAATGAAGAAAATATAAAAATGTTCTTGTGATTGTGTGGTTTCTATTTCTCTTAAAAAACCACATTTCTTTTCTTTATTTTTTGTTTATTTAGTTCATGGTTCTGACTAGACTACATTATCACCTTCAAAACATCTCAAATATGTCAATATTCACTTCAACAAAAATGATCCTTAGAATAAACCTAGTCTCATATCCAAAACATCCCAAGCATGTTAGAACCATTACAGAGACACCCTTATAAATACATCAGGAACCTATACATTGTCCTTGTACTTATAGTCACAAAATCATGCACTTTAGACTTATTTAGTCTCGGTATCATACTATTATACCACGGTCTCACTAGGGGTGCCCCGATCCTTTTTGAACTTTCCCGCCACTATTTGGGCACTTTCTAGTTATTTTAACTTCTTATATTTTTAGTGGTCAACCATTTTGGGGTTAATTACGAAATTAGATCAAGAGAACCCTATAAATATAAAGTTATGAGACCATAATGAGGGACCAAACACTAGTCACTACTATCATCCACCTAGAGTTGTATCCATTTGGAGATCATTTGCATCCATTAGCTCCATCACAAAGGACAAGGCTAGTTCATCTACATCACACAAGCATAGGAGGGGATTATATTCTATTTCATGCACCATTCTATTACATTTTTATGTCTAGTTATTGCTCGTTACTTCACAAAGTGTGACCTGTGGAACAAGAGAACCTAGGAAAATGATACACACACACACACCAAAATACATTTGGGTTTGAAATGTAGTGCAAAACTCAACTAGTAAGCCCGTTGTTGTGGAAAGCAGGTTATTATGAAACATTCATTTATATTCTTCTTTTTCAGGGTTTTGATTTGTATTGTGGTTTCTTGTAGGTCTTTCGATCATCTTCGATTATTAGAGACACTGACGCAGATGTAATGAATATGATGCGACACACGGTGAGGGTTTCGGACCATTTGCAGAACCTATGAAACTCGGTTCCCGAGAACTTTTACAGAGACCATGACACCCATTCTGTAGACCAGAGTGAGTGCCCACAGCACCTCGGTCCCTCTCTGGCACTCCAGTCCAGCCTAGATATCTCGAGATCCATCCTTTCGGGACCTCTGTATAGTCGTTCCTACTTCCATATTGTTCTATTTATTCTACGACATAGTCCGTAAAACTCATCTAAACATCCGAGTCACCAATTCCTTACCCTTCTTGCACATTAGGTTTTCTAATTTTATTAGATTAGTTTTTTGGGTCATTTTCCATACTTGTTTATTGCATTCATTTACTATATTTACATGTTGTTCTAGATTATATTAACTATCCTTATTTCTATATTTTTAGTTAATAATTTTAGTGAACTGACGCTTTCATGCTTTTAACATACTCATTCTTGTTATCCTAGAGTCTAGTCATCATGGATATCTCAATCCCTTATTATTTTCTTGCACTACTGATGTAAGGTATAGATTTTGAAACCTTATAGCTACTACCCACATTCGTGTAGATATGCATCCAAATCTAATATAAATCTAATATACTACCCACATTCGTACTTATCATTCAAATCTAATATACCCGCTGATTTAAACACTTTTGATAATGACCCACCCTTGTATATTATGATCCACATTCTCAATATGGGTATTAAGTGCACTTTAATTGATAATGGATCGAACTTAATCTATATCCTATGTCATTCCTTGAAAAGTTAGGTCTTTCTACTCGTGATGTTATTCCATCATCCCTCTCACTCCATGCATATGATGGTTCAATCTACCCATGTGTAGGTCACATTGTTCTTCCAAATACTGTAGGACCAAAAACCCTCAACACCATTTTCTTCATCATTGATTTTCCAGTCTCATATAACTATTTACTTGGTATACCATGGCTCTATGCCATGCAAGTTGTTGCTTCTACTATACATCATTGTGTCAAATTCATACATGAAGGTATTGAATATATTGTACTTCATGACCATGATGCATTCCAATATTGTGACCGAGATCCTAATACTACCCTTCCTATTCCATGCATTGACACTACAGATGACCCTCAACCAATGGAATAACCACCTCACTTAACACCACTTGATGGTGCCATTTGTGTGATAGATGCGAGTTTATCATGTGCCACCTACTACTATTACTTCCATGATTCCTTATCGAGAGGCCTGTCTAGTCTATGGATGTCACTCTATCACCTACACCTTCACATGTACCACCTACATTAGCATGCCCACCATTCACTTGCACATTCTTCATGAATGACTCATATTGGGAGCATATTCCATTTTATACTACTAGTGATGTTACTATCTATTCATGTGAGGGTCTAGCTTGACTTTGTTTTTCTTTCGAGGACATTTTTCCTCTTTCTCATGACCCTCATCTATATTATGGATTCATCAATATTACCGTTTCTTATGGTCTACATGTTATTCATCTTAAATTCAATCTATCACACACTCCATGCTCTTCTCCACTCACATTAGGAAATTATTGGCTTACTTATATAGGGGCACATTGGATCCTAATCATATTGATATTTCATTTCCTATGCCCTTTGGTCACATATTCATTTGTAATAGTTCCTTTCTTGGATATACGAAAAATATCACTCATTGGTATGTACATGGTTGTCCAATTCCTCCATTCACCAATGAGGATTATACTATGGGAATTTAAAACTTACTCCTTAATGGCTCGTTATGCGATCAACCAAACATTATTTCTTATCAAGTCACCAATGCTTATCCATTCGACTATGATCCTGAGAGTGATGATCTTCTAGATGACATTACATGATAGCCTCTTTCATCACACACACTTTGGGGGCATAATATTCACCCCCCTCTCATCATCATATCATCATAGGCACATTTCTCATCTTTGCATTATCATTCATTCACATCCTTGCATGGTACTACATCACACTCTTAGCATTCATGCATACCTCATCTTGTATATTAATACACATGTTTTAGCGTCGTCATTACTCGATGACACAATATTGTGCTTCTCTCATATGCTCATGTAAAACTAACTATTTTATGTGAATTGAAACTAACATCTAATAACTTCAAAAAAAAGTTAATAAAACAAGAACCATCATGATAAGATCTTATGGGAAATAACTTATTCAATGCATGAATAAATCAAACTAAATACTAAGCCATTTCCTACTCTTTAATATTTTTAACTAAATAATGAACCTAATTAGATCTTGTAGGAATCATATTTGATTGTTGTTTGCCTCAAGAATTGAGGATGTAATCTCACCAAGAAATTTCTACAAGGCCATTTTTGGATCTTCCCATATTACTCAAATTTGAGTGAATGGATGTAAGATGGAGAGGCTAATCCAAATCAATGGTGAATGATCAAAGCCAAATGCTTATAGTTTTCACTATTCAAAGTATGATATGTTTTTAGAAGGAAGCTAGAGGGTTCTTTATATAACCTTCATGTTTGAGAAAGCTTTGCAACTTGGTGCATGTGGGATAAGGGTAAAGCAAGATTAGGAATGGATAAGGTTGCTTTAGAAAAGGTAACTTTGATTTAGAAGAGTTTAATTTGTCATTAGCAACTCATGGGAATTGAGGGATGTTTTAATTAATCAAAGGTGATTAATTAATAGGTAGATGTAAGCTTATAGAAGATAATTAGAGGAAAATTAGTATGATTTTGGGGGATGTAAGAGAGTAATTTGATCTAATAAATGGTAATTTATTGATTTAGAGTAGTGAGCAATAATTAATTAATTAATTAACCCAAGTAGAAGCAAACACTAATAAACGAAAGGTCGTTAATCGAATCTGAGTGATAGGAAGGATAATTAATTAGTGAAATGTAATTAATTAATGGGAATGAAGGGAAATGTTAGCTAATTATTGGAAAAGTCACTAATTATTGTAGAAATGACATAAGAGAGGATAGTTAGTGTAATTTAAGTATTAAAATTGTGTAAGTGGATTTTAGTTGTCTACATTTTCCCCTCTTTGGGGTGGCGTAACACGATGCCACTTCAAAGATAGTAGACAATTACATAAAAGTAAAATTTTGAAGGGATAGAAGAAAAATTAGTAGAATGAAGGATTCCCCCTCGAGTTTCGATGGGGTGATGAAAGAGGTCAATTAACGATAAAAAGGTAGAAGAAAAGGATAGAAGGATAAGAGGAACAAGAGGGGGATAAAAATGATCCTATTGCCCCCAAGTGATTTGGAAGAATAGTGTGATAGAAGAAAATGATAAGGAAGAAAAATGAAGATGAAGGGAGATGGAAATAGATTTCATCTAGCTGATGTAAAAACAAATTTATTTGATCATTTTGATTGGTGATCTACGTCATCGTCTTTATTAATATATACACATACAAAAAAAAAGTGTATAATAACATGAAAAGCTATAATACTAACATTTGTTCATTGTCAAAAACTAACTCAATGCAACATACATAACGTAATGCAATATGAGAAAGTACACAAGCTAACCTAACAGGGAAACAAGTAAAATCACACATACTCAATCAAACAACATTCAAGATGGTTGCAAAATGTTTTTGTTATCAAACTTCAGTTCCCAAATGTTTGATTTAACGAAAAGGGATAAAAATGGTGCCCCCCAAGCAAGGATACATGCGAGGGGAATATATGGAGGACACAAGGGTCCTATGAAAAGAAATCGTGCACTATGAAACAATACCAAACAACTCGTTGTGCAAAGGAGTACAAACATAGTAAGAAAACCAACTTTGTTAATGGAGGTAGATCCAGATGATCCATGAGTCGTTTGCAAGAACAAGTGAGGACCAAAGAAAGATATTTTGTAGGATGATTTTTTATGTTTGAGTATGATGCATTTCGATAAATGCTTCAACTGCATGCATGCTTCTAAATTTTTGAATTTTTGATTATTTTACCAATGTTTTAGATTTTTGAATGTTTTACCAATGTTTTGGATTTTTTAATGTTTTACCAATTTTTGGATTTTGATGTTTTACCAATGTTTTTGGATTTTTAATTTTTAAAAGCTTTTTGAAAGTTTTCCAAAGCTATGTATAGGAAAATGAAAATGAAGAAAATTGCCCCTAGTGAGAGATGGGAATATACAAGGGTAAATCTTGCACCTTATATACAAGAAGAAGATAAGTCAGATCAAGGCCAAGATGGATATGTTCAACATGATGATGAACTCAAACCAATGAAGTGTTAGGAAGGATCGATCATGCCCCTAATGCAAGATGGCCAAGAAAAAGATATGATAGATAGAAGTGGAAGATTGTTTATTAAACAAGGGACAATTTCTCTCAAACATGGTAAAAGGAAATCTTATACACATGGATGTTATGAATGAAGTAGAAGAACAATGAATGCTATGGAAGGATATGGAAAATGTAGCTAGAATATTGGTGATGAAAAGGTGATTATCCCAAGGCACAAATCATGAGACAAGATATAAACTAAAGCAAGAGTTTGAACAAGGTCCAAATAAAACTTGGTAACATATTAATCTTGTTTTCTCATAGAGATCCAATGTGTGCACATGGAAATTAATTACCTCTTGAAGTGAATATTTGATAGGGAAATAAGTGAAGACACATTAGCCAATGTGTAGGAATGATTTATTTTGAAAGGATGATTTGTGAATGGAGGGTGGAAGGAGAGCCGTACATTTCTCCATTACCATCCAAGTGTCCATAGCCCGATGGAGATGTATTTGATTCTAGTCACAACATTTCTCTATACTGTCATTCAAGCATCCATAACCTTGATAGAGATACTGGAAATACCCCAAGAGAGTTATATATTTCTTTTCTTTTGATTTTTTTGTTTTTGATTGATTTTTTTGCTTTTTGAAAATTATTTCAGCTCTCTCGATTGTTTTGATAAGGGGTTAAGAACCACTTGATGGCTTGATGGAAGGATGTGGAAGTGATTGTGATGATGACATTGGCTAGTGTCAAAAAATATGTCCAAAATTTCTTCACAAACAAGTTTATTAGATGTAGATAGTGATAGGATCTCTAAGAGGTTAGTCATTCTTTAATTTACCAAGGTGATAAAAGACCAAGGTCAAATGATACTATAGAGATAAATGTCGCATAATGAGCACAAATAGACTAACCAAAAGATCATTGAAGGGAATGAACATGGTGGATGACTTGCAAAGGAATGGAAAGAAAGGGAAGAAAGAACATCCATGTGTATGCAATACCTGATTACAATGTTTGATCTTTGTACCTTTTATTTTTTTGTAATGTTTTAATGTTTTCTCTTTTTTTATTTTTGAATTTTTTTTTTTTTTTTGATTTTTTTTTTAGATTTTGGGATATTGGGACCAACAATGTCACTCTATGTGATAGGATCCAACAACAATGTTTGTAATTTATTTTATAAGGGAGACTAGGAGTTTTTTTCTTATCAAGAGTGATATTATCTCCAATCTCGATGACCGTGGTGAGATCATATTCGATAAGTGATTGTGACTTATCTTGAAACATGGATTTTGTATGTGGGAGCTGAGTTCCCTATCCATAGGTTTCTACACTTTTGCACCATACTTGATGGTTGTGTTGGTGTGCATTCTTGAATCACATTTGATTTTTAACTTTATGGTTGTTTGAATTGTTGGGAGCTTTGGAGCTCTTTGGAAGTTTTGATCTTAGCTTGATGAAGAAACTTTTTGGTTTCATATAAGCTAATGTGTGATTTTTTTGATCCCGAGAAGTGGGAGAAGAAAGTGGATGTTTAGGATTGATGATAGGAATGTTAGGAATGATGGTGGGATTTCCACAGTTATTGATAGAAGGATGATATGATGGAAAAAGGATATGGTCCAAGAATTGAAGAGGATGGGATACTCGGGAGGTGAGCCACAGATAGAAGATGAAGGGCTACTAGGATGTGGCCCAAGATGGAAGAAAATGGGCTACCAGGAGGTGACCCATAGATGGAAGATGAGGGCTACTAGGGTGTGGCCCAAGTATAGAAGATGATGGGCTACCAGGAGGTGTCCCATAGATAGAAGATGAAAGGACTACTAGGGCATGGCCCAAGTATAGAAGATAATGGGCTACCCAGAGGTGACCCATAAATAGAAGATGAAGGGATACTAGGAGGTGGCCCAAATAGAAGATGGGCTATGAGGTGGCATATAGAAGACCTATAAAGAAGATGATGGGCTATAACAGAGGTGACCCAAGGTGAGATTATGATTGAGGAATTGTGATATGTAAAGAATGATTGGGTGATGAGAAGATAGGCCAGGGATCAATGACAGACCCAGGAGTTTCTCCATGTAATGGGGAATGTGAAAATGGAAGAACAAGAAGAGGATCAAGTTTGATGATCTTAGGATCTTCCTCTATTTTATAAAAAAAGGAATCAAATTCTTCCCCACAATACATGAACACATCGAGGTCAAAAGAGAATCCTTGCTCATGATCCTCTAGAGGAATTTCATCATGTAGCCCCATGAATTCTTTGATTGCTTCTTCATTCTAAAATAAATCAATCGGTATGGGTTGTTGTTCTTGATGATAGTAGGTTGATTAGAAGAAAGGGTCCAACTGGTGTGGAATATTTAGAAGATGATGACTCAAGAGATGAAGTAGATTTGGATCTAGATGTCTCGTGAGTGGAAGAAGATGTAGATTTGGAATTGGTTGGTATAGGTTTTCCTAGAAGATGACATAGTGCAGGTAGAAAAAGAGGATCATGTAGCTAGTCAGTGGATTATGATGTAGGGGTTGACTTGGATGATTGATAAGAGGAATTTTGAGTCACATGGATCTTTGAAAGAAGAGGTCATTGAGGTGATTGATAAAGGGGTCCTATAAAGAAAGGGAGGACCGTGACTCAAGATTCAAATTAGATGTTTGATTAGAGGAACTTGGAGTCACACAAATCTTCAAAGGAGGAAGACATCATTGAGATGACTTGATAAATGGGGTCTTGTGAAGAAAGGGAGGACTACAACTCAAGGAGTTGAATTAGATTTTGATTGGAAGAATAGGGATTCAAACAAATCTTTAATGAAGGAAGATGTCATTGAGGTGACTGATAAAGGGGGTCCTATAAATAAAAGGAGGACCATGACTCAAGAGTCGAATTAGAAGAATGATGGGGAGAATTTGGATTTAAAATCCTTAGAGGAGGAAAATGTTGTTTAGGTGATTGATTATTCCTTAGAAGAAAGATTGATTGAGATGAGGCTTGAGAGA
This sequence comes from Taxus wallichiana var. yunnanensis, assembly GCA_018340775.1. Lineage (NCBI taxonomy): Eukaryota > Viridiplantae > Streptophyta > Pinopsida > Cupressales > Taxaceae > Taxus > Taxus wallichiana. Next base: position 261,825,190 of record CM031241.1, read on the forward strand.
GACTGAGAGGAATCTGAAAGATAGTTTGATTAGAATCATTAGAAGATTAAGAGGAATTAGAAGAATAATTTGATCAAGAACTTAGAAGAATCAAAAGAATAGTTTGGATTAGAATCATCAGAATCATACCACCAACTATGAGATGAAGGTGGGGAAAGGGTAACAAATGGGTTCTCTAGCATGAAGAACCAAATCAAGGTTTAGTCATGATATGGTATATTTGATGTGAATGCCTAAACCTAGGTTCCCTATTGTCGTAAGTGTGAGGAACCATGTGATAGTTAGTCATTGTTGGCATCGTTGGGTCCAAATGCCTAGACCTAGATAGTGTGATTGAACCCCTTCAAATGGAAGGAAGTTCCATGTCAATTCGGAAACATAATAATGAAACCAACTAGACATTTTGCAAACAAATAGGGATGTTTGTGTGATTTTCCAAAGGGAATCTAAGGAAAAAAACATATGATGACACAATTTTGACAAATCCAACAAGGTTTGGACAACAAGTTGCAAGTGTAAATGTCAAAATGGTTGATCAAAATTTAGCAACATAATGATACAAAGAAAAACTTTTCCAATGTTCAAATTGTCTCAAAATTTTCTTGATAGGAAATATTTTTTCTAAGGTTTGAAAAATGTGTTCAAGATGACAATGAACTTAGGAAAACACAAATAATGTAATAATCTATGAAAGGTTTCTATGAATGTCAAACAATGGCCAAAGAATGTCCAATGGAAAATAATAAAGAACCAAAGGATCAAAGGATCAAAAGGATTGTCCTAGAAAACAAGTCTACAAGATGAAATATCACAAGGAATAATCACACAAGTTTTGGCAAAAACCAATCCAATCTACAAGAAACTACTCCCTATGTAAAATGTGTCTCAATGGTAGTTTGACGTAAGATGATCAACACAATGTCAACACTTAAGTCAAGTTTAAAATAAACAAGGTGTAAGTATTAACAAGGGGTTGAAGTGACTTCCAATCAAAGTATACTATAACCAATCTAGATATAAACAAGGCCTAAATCCCAAAAAGTGGAAGTTACAAATGCGAGCAACGTAACAATACCACTTAGATATGTTAATCAAGCTTTGCAAAAATAAGATATTAGTATCAAAATAATATTGATATGATCAAACAATGTAACAACAACACTTTTCAAGGTTGAGGAAATGTTTGGAAGGAAACAAGGTCAAAGTATACCAAGGAGTTGTTAAGGTGCGAGCAACGTAATGGTACAATCTAGACACTTAAATCAAGTTTACGAGAAACAAGATGTAAGTATCAAAATTATATCAAGATGATGCGAAGAAAAGTAACACCTCAAGGGAAGATCGATGATGAAGCAAGCCTAACTACAATGAAATGTCTTGACGTGGGTATCAAGAAGGCTACTCAAGATTTGAGGACATACCAACACACTTTCAATGCTTACTATCATAGTCATGAAATAAGGAAGGATGTAAGTGGTGCAAAAGTGGTGGACACAATCTTAAGTAACACTACGTATGTATGCTTTCTTTTGTCCCAAAAGGAAACAAGAAAAAAAAGGAGTAGACCAAGTGGGGGTGAAAAATACTTGGTGTCACTTTGGTAGAGTTTCACCTTGTCTTAAGACAAGTGAAAAACTAAGACAAAGTAACACTTCACAAATTTTGTGATGAATAACACTAGGCTCTAACTTTGATGGACTCTCCCCTTGTTTGAATAACAAGGTTTTGACTCTAAAAAAAGTTCACTTTGTGAGAGATCTTTGAAACATGATTGGTTTTTGGTTAAGTTGGCTCCTATGCAAAATGGCTTCCTATTAGTTCACTCTCTAGGTGTCACAAACTATCTCTGTGAGCGTAGTTTTCCAAGAAGTTACACTAACTAAATTAAGGAGTATCCTAGATTTACTTTACCCCTTTGATACAATGAGCAATAAATTGTGTTCAGTTGTATCTCACTGGGGTCACGTGAAGATAATTTTGATGTAATCTCACAAAGGCATACTAGTCAAGTGGTAAGTGGAGTGCTTCCCATTTCATCCACCGGTTCCCTCAAGGTGTGGACTACTTTGGGGTTCTGGGGTAATCCTCATATTGATTTTATGGCTTATGCCAAGGCACTTCCCCCAGTTTAAAGTGGACAGATCCGTAGCTCTTAACCAAACCTATAAAATACAATGTTTTGAATAGTGGTGTGTTTTTAATCTTTTATCTTAGTGTGGTTTTGTACACCATTGGAAACCTACAACAAACTATATTAGTATTTGTTTAGATCTTGATTCTTTGACAAGTGAGTATTGGTCCTACACGAAAGGTTAATAGTTTTCCATAAGATCAAAACATCATGAAAGAGGATTAAATGTTGTTTTTTATTCTCAAGATCATCCTAAGATGCAAGAGAAGAGCATACACAACAAGTAACCCAACTATATTGAAAAATGGAAAATCTTGTAAATCAAATGACTAGGAAACTCATTTTAACCAATTGTTGTTCATTCCCTTAACCATGAATTTAATGAAGTGTTTTTAAATGTAAATAAGGCTTAGAGTTGTTTCTGATTCCCAAGATCACCTAAAAGGTGTGAAGGAAGAGCATACACAACTCTATCCTAAGATATGAAAGCATAAAATTCATTAAAGATCATCAAACAAGTTAGAAAAAATGATTCAAAACACCTTAAAAACAAAAGTTAGCATTAAAACCTGCAAAATGTTAGAAATATCAAAGATCAAATCCTACAAACTTTGAAAATAGATCCCAAATTTTAAAAAACACACCAAACCTATGCAAATTTTACAACACCAACATAATCTTATGTTTCCATAACAAGAGCATGCCCTAAACACATACACATGGCCCAAAAATAAAAACATTTGGTCCGATAAAAACAGTAGGCCTCTCAAGATACATATACATGGCCACTAGGGTAGGAAGAGAATAACAACACACCCTAATGATGCTAAAGCACACCTCTAATACAAAAGAAACTGAATGGAAACACATAATGACATGACGCGGCTAGATAAACAATACACGGGGGGTTCAAATTCACACTAGCACGGGATGATACAGAATGAACCTGATGGATAAAAGGCTCACAACAAAGTGAATAATATAATATAAGTGCATCCTTTGTGACCCCACAGATGGCCCTAGTAACAACATGTAAGTGTGACCTTGAAAAATAGTAGAATGGGGAAGCATAACACCAATGTGGTTTTTGGAATGACATCATAAACACGCATATCTGACATCATCAAACTCAAAAAGGTCAATTTTTGTTATCTTAGCCCAAAATTAACAACAACCCATCTCCTTTAAACCTACAAAAGAGACTCAACACATGTAAAGTTAGAAAATACATCAAGGAATTCAAGTTATTTAACATGTGCATAATAAGGGTTAGCCAAAATTGAGACAAAAACTAACAAAACTTGAAATCAAATGCTAAGGAAAATGGAGTAAGTCCCACCAGGCATGCCAAATGTGTTCATGTAAAACTAACTATGCTATGTGAATTGAAACTAACACCTAATAGCTTCAAAACAAAGTTAATCAAACAAGAACCATCAAGATAAGAGCTTATGGGAAACAACTTCTTCAATGCATGAATAAATCAAACTAAATGCTAAGCCATTTCCTACTCTTTAAGATTGCTAACTAAAGAATGAACCTAATTAGATCATTTAGCAATCAAAGTTGATTGTTGTTTCCTCAAGAATTGAGGATGGAATCTCACCAAGAAATGGCTACAAGGCCATTTTGGATCTTCCCATACTACTCAAATTTGAGTGAATGGATGCAAGATGGAGAAGCTAATCCAAATCAATGGAGAATGCTCAAATCAAAATGCCTATAGTTTTCACTATTCAAAGCATGGTGTGTGTTTAGAAGGAAGGAGGAGGGTCTTTATATAACCTTCCTATTTGAGAAATATTTTGTAACTTGGTGCATGTGGGATAAGGGTAAAAAATATTAGGAATGGATAAGGTTGCTTTATAAAAGGTAAGCTTGATTTAGAAGAGTTTAATTTGTCATTAGTAACTCATGGGAATTGAGGGATGTTTAATTAATCAAAGGTGATTAATTAATAGGTAGATGTAAGATTATAGAAGCTAATTAGAGGAAAATTAGTATGATTTGGGGGATGTAAGAGAGGAATTTGATCCAATAAATGGTAATTTATTGATTTAGAGTAATTAATAATAATTAATTAACCCAAGTAGAAGTGAACACTAATTAATGAAAGGTCGTTAATCGGCATCCTGAGTGATAGGAAGGATAATTAATTAGGAAATGTAATTAATTAACGAGAATGAAGGGAAATGTTAGTTAATTAGTAGAAAAAAAGTGCTAATTATAAAAAAAAAAGTGACGGGATAGAGGATAGTTAGTGCAATTTAAGTATTAAAAATGCGTAAGTGGATTTTAGGTGTCTACAAAATTCACACTTTACTATGAAGGATTACTAAACATGAACCCCACACACTACACATTAGGAACAACACATCGTGTCTCACATCATACATTCTACATTTAGTCTATATCATTTAAATATTTTCATCGCACATCATACATATCCAACACTTTCATGGTTTATGAATCTAGAATTTTACATACTACATCGTGTGCTTCTTCCACTCACTAGTATACATTGTACATTACATCTTATGCATTTTATGAATCATACATTACATATTTTACTTATCACATGGTAGTCTATTATATCATGCATATTGCATTGTCTTCTATGCACTGCACTCACTACCCTATCACACACTTTAGTTCCTTGGTCCATAATTGACTGCCGAGGGTTTACAAATCAAATGGAACTTATCATCATTTGAACATCTATCATGTTCCATTCCTAGGTTAGTGACATACGCTATAGGCTAAATGGTCACCTATTCCTTCCTATTGTAGTGTTATACGCTTTAGGCTACATCACCACTCCCTCTATTCATCTTGTAGTGATATACACCTTAGGATACATCATCACTCTTTCAATCATCTTGTCATTATATTACGCTCTGGCTATAAGTTTCACTCACACATCGTTACTTAGGTCACATTTCACCAATACATACATACTCATCACAATGCATTAGACACAACACACACTTCGACCATTTCCGATGATGCACTCTCATTTACGATTCATTCTTGACTGTTGAGGGGGAAAACCAAATGAACCTCATTGCATACATTTCCATTCACTCGGGGGGAACGCATGAGATCCTATCACTCCAATTTTCATTCCATTCCATCAATCCACAACATACTACATATTATGGTTGTTTTTACTCTTGCTTATATTTTTTTGTTCATGGTTGCTTTATTACACTTGCTAGTCTAATTAATTATATGTCATATCAACCACACATGCACACTCACGTATTTTTCTAGTTGTGATCCCAGATTCGGGTCTCTTATATGCAACACGGACGGTTTCCTTCTACCCTTCCTACACTTTGGTCACTTTGGGGGCATCCACATTCGCCACTTACATGTGCTATTGTTTTGTTTTGGTCATTAGCACTTTACATTACTTGGTTATACATGATTTTGACATAATATTTATCTTTCTAACATGTTAATGGGTGCTTCATGTGCAACATTTGTTATGCGGGGATATTTGGTTCCATACTTATTTCTTATATTGTTTGTCATTGTTTTCTCTTGTTTTTGGGAAATGCCCTTTGTTTGGTGTGCACACCTATTTGTTGTATGTCCATGATGACCTTACGTGTCTTGCGACATCGCTAGTGATGTCCCATGTTTGCATGCTATTTTTTGCGACTTACTTTGTCTTCTTGTGTGTTTACATTACTACTTTTATTGGTAAAACTTATACATTGTTTACATAGTTTATATTCATGCTTATTTATACTAACACTTGTCTTTGGCTAGTATTCTTGTTTGTGCATGCATTTGTTTACGCAAGTGCATTCCCTTCCCTTGCGTGGTAGAGTTACAAAGTACATGTAGTTGGTCCTCTTTTGGGGTTGCATTCTCCTATCGTATGCGTCGCATGCACCCCCGAGAGAGGGCAACATGTGGGGTTTTACTACACAACATAGTTACATTGGCTCGGTTGATGTTATTTTTGCCCTTGGCATTGTGAGTTACATACGGAGGTGGGTTCATACCGGTCTACGAACCCCATACACAACGGATTTTTTTCAAAGCACAATAAAATGTCCCACTTTTTGTATGTTTTGTACCTTTATAAACATGAATTTGCAATTTCATTGATTTTCTAAATGTAATAGCCACACAACCATATGCATTCATGAAATTCCACAAACTAACAAAATGTTGTGTTTAGAGTGTAGAATACATGTATATTTTTAAAAAAAAAAAAAATAGGCAAAAAAATGGCTTTTTCTTAATTTTATTCATACGTTATTTCTTTTGTTCTAAAAAAGGAACATTGTCCCCGGTGATGTTTTTAAATGAAAAATTTTTTTCACCATGAAATTTTAGATATATGTTCAAGATTTGAATTTTGAGGTCCTGTCAAATTTTTGTATTTTTTTGACTTATATATTTTTTTATTAATTATTTAGTAAAAATATTTTCAAATAAATAGCGTACATATGTCTATGCCAATAAATTTTAAGATTTATATCGAAATTGAGTTTTTTTCATAGGTAAGAAGATGATTTAAAAAATAGTAAGTTTATTTTTTTCAAAATTTTTTTATATTTTACTATTTTTCAAATTTGGTTGATTACGTGCTATTGATTGTCCTAAAATACCATATGTTAGGAAAAAAATAAATAATAAATAATAAAACAGTTTTTTAAAAATGAAAATTATATTTTTAGAAAGCTAATAAAAATATAAATTTTGTGTTAAAATTTTGTAATTTTACTAGTTTGTTTATCCCTAATTATGGCACTTATGTGGCATATTTTGGCTTACAATCATCCTCCAAATGGATTTGGCACCAAAATGTGCCACATAAAGGGGTTCATGTGAACTCCCCTTAACTCCCCTTGTGCCACCAAAGCGCCCTTTATCGCTTTCCTTCTAAATTTAATGTTTTGTAATATTTTTTAAAACTATAGTTTTAAAATAATATTGTTCATTTTTAATGTTTTAAATTTAGTTTTTACAAATTTTTTTTTAAACTAGAGTTTTAAAGTAATTATAGTTTTTTTTTAAAATTACTTTTGACCAAAAATATATAATATATTATTATATTTTTAAAAAAATAGTTTTTTATTATTTATATATAATACAATTAACTTTAAAACATATAGTTATTTTATTTAAAAATATATTACAAAACAAATAATTGTATATTAAATTTAAATTATATTAAAATTAGAAAAGTTTTTTAAAGTTATAAAAAAATAAAATTAAAAAAACTAATTTCTATTGAGATTTGTATATAATAAGAGTTGCGTGTGTATAGTTTTGTATTGAGTTTACTCTTAGAAATTCAGATCTATCTAAATTTATGTGTGTAGGTGAAAATTATTAAAGTGGATGAATCATGGGAAATGCAAAGAATGAGAAACAAAAAATATACCAAGTAAGAGAAAGAACAGAGAAGAATGATAGAAGATCAGTTCATAGGAAGGCACAAATAGAGAGAGAGGCACAAAGTGAAAGACAAAGATGAAAAAATAGGCTTGGTTGGTTCTTATGTTTTTTTTGTTTTTGTTAGAGCATTCAATGAAACACTAATTGTTGAAATATCAACAAAACATCAGCTAATCTCCTAAATATAAAACATGGTAAAAAATATTACGAACCACTCAAAAGTATAATTTGGATCTTGATCTAGCCACATAATTTGTTTTTGTATTGCTTGTTACTCTCTAGAGACATCGTTGTAATTATCTCTTAGGAATCTAGGGTTTCTATTTAACATCATTTTATTCTTAAAATCATCTCTCACCCGTTCGAGAGGCTCTATTTAAGTACCCACCAACACCTTTATAACTTAATCTTCATATAATTGGGTCATTCCCAAAAAAAAATAACCTTTGTATTCCTCCCATCTATATCTCTATATTTAACCCCTTAACATTTTATTTATTCTACATTTTACCTTCTCCCACATCTTTCAAAATTCTCATTTTTCACCCATGTGCTTATTTGTTCCATTCAAAATAATTTTCTCTCTGGATATAGGCCTTAACCCAATTCCTCTTTATCAATGGTAGCCTCTAAATTCTAGCTCACCATCATAAGATGAGCTCCCAAACAGGTCATATTCCTTACTTAATTATTGTTTATCTAGTTTTAATATATGTTTTTACATTATTTAGGTATGATTCTATCATTTCATTCTTCAAACCTCACTTTTCCCACTCATCATTTCTCTCTTTCAGAGAAAAGGTTGTCTTCATCTAGTACAAACATGATCCTCTCCATAACTTTATTTCTTAACACTCTTGCTTTATCCACATCTCTTCATGGAGATAAAACACCTTCCAAAACACTTTGTAAATAACCAAATTAATTTGATTACTAAGTTTAGATATGTTCGATGTTAAAAATTTCAAGAAGGACCTCATGAAGTGGTATCTAAATGCAATTATTTCTTAATATTATTGATTTTACTTCTAGTAATTTATTTATCAAATTAAAATATTTTAAAATATTCATGTGTGTGTGTGTTCCATATATATATATATAATCATTCATGATGGTGTAATCACATGTGTACATGTTAATTTTTTGTAAATTTTGGTGTAATCACGTGTATGTTTATGGATACAGATCATGATGCACAACATTATGCTGAAGTGATAACAAAAGTTATGGAATTACTTCCCAAGAAAAATGTGAAACACTTGGTGAAGATGGATTTACAAAAATTAAAAGAATTTTCCCAACAAGAACCACTATCACGAAAGAAAACAACAAAATGTAGAGATAATATATGGTGAATTTGTTAATTTGACTACGATTCTTAGAAAATTTGTTGGTTACATTCTTGAATCATGTTGATATGAAGGAAACATTAGAATTTTTGGGTGTTGATTTTGGATAGAAAATTCAAAATGTATGGAAGAATAATTTTTGGGAATGTTTATAAAGGAATAAGTTCTTTGGGTACAAAAACTAGGTTTTTGAATAAGATTATTTCTCACGAGAGCAATATTAAATTTAGTTGCAAGTGAAAATATGACAAAAATAATTATCATGTTCCTATCATTTCCAAGGCATTAGGTTTATTTAGAAAGACGGTCGGAAGGTATGAAAAGAGGAGGAAGACATTGGATGATTCTATTGTGGAAGGAAATTGGGCACTAATGTGTAGAAATCCACGTTCTGATAAAATATAGGATAATATTGTGAAGATAGTTTCTAATTTTTGGAATGAGAGGACTCGTCCTTCTCCAAATGTGAGGGATGTTTTAAAACACAAGATAGCTCGCAATAACTATGATGAACATATAAAACATTGGCTAGAAATAACTCAACATGATCATGTATATAAAGTTTACGAGAAGAAAATCTAGATGTTAAGATTGGACAATGAATGTTTGAAAATTTAAGCCTTGGTATGTGCGAGCTAATAAAGTCCTTGACACATTTGTTGTTTGTCTATCACGTTGAGTTTGATTATCACTATCATCATATAAAAAAATTATATTATGTATATATATTTGAGGTGTGTTTTCATTTATATCTATATATTTGAAATTTGATTAAATTTTTTTTTTGAGATGTGATTTAAAACTAATTTATTTCAAAATCTATGTTTTTTTAGGTGTATAGAAAATTACGGAAGCATCAAAATGGTCTAAAATTCCCCCTACACATTTCGGTGAATTCATAACTTCTTTTCTTTTAACAATATATAATGATCATGTATACATCGTATGACTTGCATCAAAGGTGTATGTGACAAGTGTGGGGACTTGAAATTATTTCAAAAAAATGAAGATTTGGACACAACTCAAATGGTAAGAGGTGATATATATATATATATATATGTGTGTGTGTGTGTGTGTGTGTGTGTGTGTGTGTGTGTGAATATTTTATGTATTTACACTCTGAAATCAATACATAATGGAAAAATTGTCATATTCATTTTACATTAAACATAAAAATCAAATTAAAATATGTACATCCATTTTAAAAACATATTTTAAATTTAAAAACATATTTGATGTTTTTTGATTTTTATGTTTATTGCGAATGAATATGACAATTTTTACCATTATGTATTGATTTTATAGGTTAAATACATAAAATATTCAACACGAATGGAAAAGATGCAACCGAGTTAGATTTGGTAGAAGAGGAAATCCCATTTCTACATTCATGCCAAAGTTTTTTAAGTTTAATTAGTTTGTACATCAAACATTATCACTATGCAAAGTGGCAGGCTACACAATTCAAGACTAATAGAGACACATTCCCTATTGGTTCCATATTGTTTGTGGTTGATTTTGCTGAGAATTACTCATTTCTCATCAAAAAGAAATTCAGACACGATATTATCATACTTGACCAAGTTACTATCATGGTTCAATTATTTTATAGGCATGCACAATTGGATTTGGATGGGGTTGAAAGTATAGATGTGAAGCGAATGATCAAGGAGTATCACTTCTATATAAGTGATGACAAGGAACATGACACACACTTTGTGCAACATTGTTTTGGTTTTTTCTTTCAATATCTTCATCAATGAGGAGTACAAATGGATCAATATTTTGTTTAGTCAAATGGTTGCACATCAAAATTAAAATCCTATCACCCTTTTTTGCACTCAATCGATGTCATCGTAATCACAAAATACCTCATTTATGGAGTTTTTTTAGAGTGGTCATGGGAAGGGAGAACACGATGGTGCGGGTGCATGCATCAAATGTGCTCTAAAGAAAAAATATTTTATTATGAGGGATATCGATTGATTGATGCCCAAACCATTGTTGAATGGTGTAAAAACATTTTGTAGTTCAAAGCTTCAATTGTCTTTAACCTCACACGCTTCAACCTCATAGGCTCTAACCTCACAATCTTCACCCACAGATTTAACCCCACATATTTTGTGAGATAATAAGTATGCACATTTAAAACATATATGTATCTTGATGTGATTTATTAACTACAAGTTACAAACTTAAAAATTTTGTATTCTTAATTTTGATGTTTGTTTTAAACTTTATTGATTTTGAGCATGATTAATTGAAGGTATTGATCGAAGGAAAAAGTATGGATGTGAAAGGATTCCTAATTCTAGGTCTTTTCACTTTGTGATGACTATGGATAGTAATAACTGGACAATCTATACAAGATATTATTCTTGTTTTTGTTATGAATGCATGAACAAATCATATTCGAGTGCAATAGTCAAAAACATGGGTATGTAGGTGAGTGGAAGCAAGTTCCTTTAGTTGTGGATGACACATATGGATCAGATCATGATGATAGTTTTAAATATGTGCCATTTATTTCACCTGATTATGACCACATATCTGGACTAGTTAAACAAGGTATGTTTTATTTAAAAGGATTGTATAATTTGATCATTGAATATAATTTATAGTATATGGATAATTGAATATTTCTTTGCATTTTATTATAGGTGATGTATTTGTAGTCATTGATGAAGAAGACAATATTTAGAAAGTGGAGTACTACTTGTTGCATTGCATAAAGAGAGAACAAAGCTAACATGTGAAATAACAAGTGAGGAGACAACATTTTATACTGGCTCGGTTGTAGTGCAGGGAACATATTTACAAAAAGTGAAATCCCTCCAAAGTGGGATTCACTTTGTTGATTATAAACTAGAAAAAAGGTGTATCATTACACCCATCACATAATTTCTACAGGGTTACAATTGCATCAGGTGAAGACTAAAAGTGGTCAACGCAAAAAATGGAGACTAGATGTAGAAGACCATGAAAAAATTATATGTCATTAAACAATGAGCTGAGCCACTTGGTATTATATAGAAGGACCTATAATATTATATATTGATGTCTTAGGAATAAAATATTTTATCTATTTTATTTTTCATTTCATACATATTGAAAAATTTTCTTGTTATGATATTAAGGATGGGTTCATTAATGATGTAATTTTGTTCCCTAATATCTCCAATAATATTATTTCCATATATATCAATGTTTATATCATGAAGGATTTAGATACTTGAACCATATATATATATATATATATATATATATATATATAACAAATGAGTTTTAAAAAAACTTAGTGTTAGTTCTACCTAACATGTCTTATTGATGGTGTTTTTAGATATTGTTTATGTAAATTAATCAAACCATTTTTCAAAAATTGAGTTATATGATTTCTTCCTTCAAAATGGATGTAAAGAAATGGATATTAATTTATATATTTTTTTCCTCATTTTAGTTTCTATTTTCCAACATCTTTTATAATAATTTGAAATAAGTTCTTAGTGTCAATAAATCTAACTTGAATCATTTAAAATTTCATGTGAGAAAAATGATGATATTAAATTTTGATATAGAGCTCTATGAAACTAATGAACGTATAATTTGACTCAAGGTATTGAAATTTCTCATGACTCTTTGTTTACCATTAGTAGTGTCCTATAAAATGATGCATAAATTTTGTACTTTGTTTAGCTTGTGAGTTATTTTATTTTAAATGTGATTTAAAGGTTTATCATATCATCACACCATGAACTTTAAACTAGTGAATCACTCATGATGAAGATAATATTGCATAGAAGTTTAATATAACCTTATTTTTTAGGAATTGGTATATAAATTAAAATTGAAGATAACACATTACATTCCACAATTCTCTAATCTAACATTAGTTTTATTCTCAATCTCAATACTTTTCTTTATTCAATGTTTTAGGATCATATTCACTATTCTAATTGTTCTTCAACATCTCTCGAACAATTTCAACTCCATAACCTTTCATCATATATAGATTCAAATCATAATTTTCAGCATTAGATACCCTTATAAATATTCATACTTATTTTATCAAGATGAAATTTCATGATAATCACTTCTTGGATTATCTTTAATCAAAACATGCTTAACTTCCCATCTCCTATATAAAGTCAAAAATTAATCAATTACAAATTAAAATAGTACAAATCATGTAAATGATTTTCACTTGTTACAAATTACTTTTCCATCAAAAACACCTGAAAAACTAACAAAGTACCCATAGGGTAGAAATGTTTAAAACAATGTGCTCAATTAGCATTTACCCTTTTCCCTCAGATAGCTACACATAATTTGTTATGGCCTTTATATTTCCCAGAGTTTTAGATTTATTCTTGGGCCATTTCATAAAGAGGGGTTTCTATTATTTTCACAAATTTTAAGAATTACTATAGAGTTTTAGAGATATATTTTAATACTAACAACACTTTCTAAAAATGAATATTGAATTCGACAAATTTAAGAGTCAAATTTTGAGTTATATAAGACTTATTTCCTGATATGAATAAAAATATAAGGTATATAAATGGCCTTAAAATATTTGATAAGTGCATAAGTAAAGAAGCATTCATAAGCCATGGAATGGTTAATGTAACATAAAGTATTACTAAATTACCTAAGCATCAAATGATTCAATATAGAATTTTAAAGAAGTTTACATTATATCACAAAAATGAAGGGTATTTAATATCTTATCTATCATTATACCTATTATGATTTCATCAAGAGACAAAAATGAAAGATAAGGGGGTGTCTTATATTCACATCCATAATTGTAAATATACACCAACTCATAAAAATATAAAATTATGCTACCTTACATATAAATATATGAAATTCATGTCGAATGAATATATATATACACACATATCAACACACATACAAAATATAATAATCATGTCTAGAATGAGTATGACATATATACATGTATAAAATCATCTAAAATCATGAGTATATATATGTCTAAATCTCTAAAATGTCTAAAATATATAAAATATCACCGAAGTCTCCTATGTGCACTAGGGCGAGTGCTGGACCCCTCACTAGGCTCTATTGCACCTGCATGTTAAAAAAAATAAATATACATGTCGAAAATATATATAACATGTACCATTTATTAAAATTTATAATAAAAATTCTATAACAATTTCTTGATTAATTAAATACATCATATAACATATATATACAATTGATTACCTCAAAGATCTCGTCCCTGGAGAGGGATGTTGGGAGTATCTACACTATGTGTAGATCTCTGTCCCATAGATCCCTATGAAACAAAATAAATTAAATGTAAGAAGTTGATAAATAATTTTTTGAATAAATTTCATTAATTTATAACATTTTAATTTAGATTAAATATTAATTCTATAAAACACATGTATATATACCTCTACGGAACGAGTCTCCAAATCTATGGGATTGCCACCCATGACCTCAACACCAACAAATATGTCACCAAGTGAGCCAAGCTGACTCAGGCCCAGAACATCAAGATCCATGTTGTGCTTAGTCAAGAGCTATGTGTATGTCATGTGGGTAAATGGTGTGGGCTATGAAGCACCACACACTTGGAGAAGAAGCCTAAACACACAAGTACATGTTCAATTTTAATATTAATAAATTGTAAAGTAATGATGAAATAAAATAAATTTTAATTATATTAAGGTTTAATTTTCACACACAGAAAAAAATGTGTTGAACATTAGGTGTGATGATCCCAACAATAGGAGGTCCAACTATAGTAGTAGTGATAGTAGTACCTTGACTAGAAGATACACTTCCACTCTACTCTATAAAATCTAAAATGCCCGATAGTGGAATGTTGCAATGCCATGAAATCACCTCATATGCATGCAACAATTCAACAACCATGATGCATCCTAGCCTCTGTTTTTGAGTGGGATCTGTAACCACCTCAAAGTCATATGGGGAAATCAAAGATGCATGAGCGTATACCTTGTTGTGTGCATCATTGTCTACTACTAGCACCTCCACTGTTAGTATCACATCTCTAAAGGTACTAACCCACATGGTCAGAAGAGATCAATTGGGTCTCATGAGAAATGCCCGTAAGACCCTTTATAAAACCTCATGTGCAGTCATAACGATAGTTCTTTGTGACATCCTGAAATCTTGATAAGAATGGTCATGGCCTCGGTACAAGATTGTCAGCATCAAAAATACAAGAGCTCCCTCCTTTATATATGCCTCCATAGCTAATACGGCCACTCCCTACCCCAAATAACTAGGGATGTCTAAATAGTTCACCTTTAGGTTTAGGTGAACCTCAGCATGTAGCATCATTATGAAGTATAATGGTAATTGGTCATTATTTGGAAATTGGCCTTGAGAGGCCATAAATCTAGGATAAATCAAAGGGGCACATAGGGGACATGAACATTTTTTTACATAATATGCCTTTAATTTTCGTTTGTCTACATAAAAATCCAAAAAGACCTCTTAATGACTTCCTTATCGAAATTTGTAATGTAATCTCATTATATCCTACATCTCCTGAGACACTTGATTTTAATGAATCCATAAAATTTTTATTGACTCAGAATCAAATGGGTTGTATGTTTTCAAACTTGTCTCTATTCTACAAAGATCAACCAATATTTTTCACAATGGGATTTATATTTCCCAATTATAGTTGGATTCTCGAGAATAGATTACAATTTTGCAATCTCTAAATCGGTCCTCTCAAACAAATTAGAGCGGAAAAACCATGACTTTGTAAAAAATTAAAGTAAAATTCAATTAATAGTACTTTTAATGAAAAATTATCCTAAGATATTCTCCTATTTTAATGAAAATAGAAATATGATTTTCAAGATTGAATGCAAATAATTTAGAAAATAATCTAAATTGTAACATATATCTTATTGTCATTTGTAATACAAAATCACTAACATAGAATTACTATTCAAAAATGGAATAATGTAAAATATAAGTTATTCCATTATAAATAGATCACATAGTAAATCAACCTCAAATGGCATAGTTCAAGACAAAGTACATGAAAGAGATGCATCACAAAAATACATTTTATATAAGTCATTGCATTTCTTTCAATGGAAAATGAACACTGTTCAACTATAATAGGTAGGATTATTATGCTAGGTTCCTAAAACTAGTAATTACCAACTTAATAAGTGCATTTCAAGAAGGCCACAACATACTCGTGACCTTTGCTTGAACACCAAAAATTTTAATTCATTTTGAAAAAACAATATTTCACTTTTCTATTTACAAACCTTTCTCCAAATACAAACTAAGAGAGGAAAAAATGCAAGAGGATTATCATTCAAAATAAAAATAAAAATTGTTTTGGATTAATTAAAATTGTTTTGGATTATCATTTCCATTTGTAGGATTTTCTTCTCAACTCAAGAAGATTGGAAAACATATTTAGAGGGGGTGGTTAGTAATATAGCAAACTAGATTCAACAGTATGTGGAAAAAAAACTTATGCCTAGTAATGAGAAGAGCTAAAATTTACCTTAGAATATGACGGTTAGAAGTTTTTTATATTTTGGAGTTTTCAATATTGTGTGCAGGGACCAAATGGGGTTCTCTCGGTTACAAGTTCCTTTTCATAGATATTTAATGTTTTTAGCAAGATATTCAAATGTCTCTCCTCTACATCTATCATTATTATCATCAATATAACTATTTACTAAGAATGTTTTGTCAACAACATGATTAACATATTTACTATGTAGATTAGGATCTTTACTATGTTCTACAGTGCATTTTGATTATACTTTTGAAGATTCAATTTTTTAAAAACAATTTAAAATTTTTAAAGTACTTGTCTTGGAAATTACTTGAATCACTATTTTTATTCTTCTAATATGTAGAAAATTACAAAACATAGAAGAATCGAAATGAAGGATAGGAAGTTAAACAATTCAAATAATTGCACAATTTAATTGTTGTGTGTTCATTTTGCTTATTTTTTTCTTAGGAAATTAGGAAAGAATAATTTCAAAAATAATTATCTTTAATAGATTGAATTCCTTAACAAATCAAGATGGAATTAAAAAAATTGTTAACAATAAAGTTGTCAACTATAAAGAAGATCTTACATGCAACAATGTCTATTTGACCACTAACTCCACCTTGCCGATTGAGAATAGACATTCCCACGTATTCTACTTAATCATCCAAACATGCAACCACTTTTTCCCACTCTTTCTCTCATGTGTACATGCAACTCCTCATCTTCACGTCTTTATAAACCATGTGATGTGTCACCTTCCATTGTCACAAAATGTCTCACATTTTTGTCCTTTCATCCTCTCACCTCCAAACTCACCCAAACATTGTCATTTATCCTTTCACCTTCCCATGATTAAACCTCCTTGTAGGATATTCTCTCCAACACATTTGAATAGCCTTTCTCCACAATGTGGCCATGTAAGGTATGCTCCCTATGCTCCTCTATCAATTCCATTTTTTCTAAGGGATCCTCCCCTTAATGTCCCTTTCTCTTCATAGTCCTACATGGCCTCCACTTGACCACAAAAACTTCATTGAACATCCTCCCACTCGCAATACACCATTGCATACCAATTCTCCTAGGTGTTTAACTGTATCATGAATAATCCCTTGAGTACCATTATGTAGCCAACAAAATTTCATGTGTTGTCCTTCTCCACCTTGGAATTCTCCCTCACATCTTTATAAATTCTCCCTCCATAACACCATCCCACATCCATATGTGAACCTAATTAAAAAATCATGTAGCTAATCCCAAAGAGGTAACATATACCTCAAGAGGATAAGGCTACAGAGATAACACAACATTATGCACATATTTATAAATGGCCCGAGATGGAACTTTATTTGAAGTAGATATACACAATGAACGGTGATTATTCATCATGTTGATAGCATGTGGTGTCAAAATAATTCACACCTATGCAAGTTATTATCCAACTCAGCCTCACACTTTCACTATGCATATCAAATCATTATGATTTGACCTATCTATCCCATACATGACTATCTTCCAACCAATGTTAGCCACATGTCACATTCCCTCCAAATAATATGTATTATTTATCCTCCTTCCTTATACCCCGCTTATAATGCTAGACACTTCATATGATTCATCCACCAACTCACACACATGCATCATATCGTTCTTTTCCCTCTTTTATGTGTTTCATATCAGACATAATCCTCTCTCCTACATGGGATACCTTTTTAGTGCTCCTCTCTATCAATTTTCACTTTTTCTTGTTACATGTATCGAAAATATGCACATCCTTCTAGGGAAAGCACCACAGTATGCCATGTTTCTTCCACTATTGTCTCCTTTCCTACAACATTATGTCCACTCACTTTATACTCTCCCTTATGTGTGTTTTTACTTCGTATTGCACACCTTAATAGCCCTTGTGGGATTTTTATTTCAGTCACCACCACCAACTCCCACACGTAACTTTATCCCTAATTTCCCCCTCACTTATATTCATGGGCTAGTAACTTCCTCTTCCCCATGTAGACACACTCCTCTTTCACCAAGCACTTTTTGTAACAACATTTCTTTTGATACCCGCTTCTCTGATCCTACCAAAGACTTATTCATGTCCTAAAAAATGGTGAACATGATGAATATGAGAAATCACATATAACAAAACAAGAAGACAATGACACTAATGCAATGGAAGCTTCACATCCAAGAACTAAAAAAATGTATTAAATAAGTGATAAATTTGTGGACCCATATCATTCACAAGTTACATGATTAGTACGTGTTTCAAAATTATGAGAAAGAAGACAAAGTGGGGCACACAGGGGTGTTCACTTAGTAAAAGTTTGGTATAGCATGTGTGTTTGAAGAGTATTAAAGAATAACCTTAATTCTAGTTTCTACCTCTAATTATTCAATTGATAATACCCCCTCCTGTTATATTATTAGAATGAAAATACCCCCTATTTTTTCCATGTACCTTACTTACCCATTTTTCAATTACAATTTTATTTACCCCTTATTATTTCTACCCCAATATATCGTAAAAACAAATTTATTATATTTCTCACTCAAGTTTTTTTAATAAGCATTTCCTCTTGAGAGATAGTTTGAATTCATTGAAGACCTATTACAAATCACCTTATATATGTTAAGCTTTAATCATTTATCAATAGTTCTTCAAATAATTAAGATGGTGAAATAATATCACTTGTGTTGAAAAGCATACTCAATCCTAGTTTTCTACCATCTTATTATTTATTGGTTAAGAATCTAGATTTCTTTATTAAAAAAGAGATTATAATTTAATTTATGACCACACTCCTTTTGTAATTTTAAGGTATTTACTTTTAAAAACTAGGGTTCAAATGTTTTAGTTTTATATTAAAATTAAACCTCCCTTTCCTTTGGCCCACCTCTCTAACCTATCCCCAATAATCGATTCAAAACATTAATAAATTAAACCCTTTCACCCCCTCATGTCTACCGGTATATTGACTTTAATTTTATTAATTTTAATTACCTCAATATGAACCCATGTGCTAGGATATTGCCTAGCTAATGAAACCCCCATGGTGGGGCATGTTATGCACAATTGTTATATTTTTAAGTAAGTTTTTAGAGATGGTAAGTAACTTATATAACCTTCCCCTTTTCGATAAAAGGAAGATGAAAGCTCACTTTCCATTTAATTATTTTATATTGTACATGTAAGGGATGTTGATAGGTAAGAAAATGATATTTAGTTAATCTTATTATAAATTTGAGTTACTACAATATAAGCACCATTATTCTACAAAAGCTATGTTGCGAGGATACATATATGAGTATCGGTTTGGATACGTATATGATACGCGGATACGTCAATTTTGAAAAACCCTTGGATACGATATGTCTTGGATACGTCCGTACATATATATTAAAAATTAATATATATATAATTTTTATGTACATCTACTCATTTTACTCATTTTTAGTCCATAAAAATTGAAATAGTAACACAAAACTTGAATCAATGTTCAAAACATTCAATATACTTAAGACTTTGCATTTTTATTGATCATGTGACTGCCATACATATGATATGTGAATATCATGTCAACATGAATACAAACAATACTTGAAATTTGAAAAATATACTAGATCCATGTTCAAATTTTCAAAACATACAATATAATTAAGATTTTACATTTCATTGTTCATGTGTATTATTTTATCCATTTAGTGTTTAAGGTTTGGTTTTAGGGAGTATAAAAGTAAAAAATTTAAAAAAATGAAATAAAACTTAAAAAAGACGTATTTGCACACAGGATACGTTCTTGATACATACGGGATACGTCACGGATACATCTGTATGTATCCATGACGTATCCCATACATATCATATTCTCGTATCATATCCATTTCCGATACGTACCAAAGGGAGTTCGAGGGTCTCTTGAGTGTATCCATGCAATGTAGTACAGAAAGTATATTTTAAATTTAATATATCATTACGTTTTCATAACACCATTATTCTACAGATGGTATATTTTAAATTTAATATATCATTACAACAGAAATTACAGCTTTCAAAGAGCACCATTATTCTACGAAGGTATATTTTAAATTTAATATATCATTACAACATAAATTATAGTTTTCAAAACACCATTATTCTACGAAGGCATATTTTAAATTTTATATATCATTATAGCAAAATTACAGTTTTGACAAAGACCATTATTCTACGAAGGTATATTTTAAATTTAGTATATCATTACAAAGAGAAATTATAGTTCACAACACCATTATTCTTTAGAAGGTATATGTAACAAGCCATCATAAACATGGATAAAACAAGGCACAATGAGTCAGTTTAGCTAGAATTTGCGTTGATACGTCCCTAAATCTAGTAATTGACAAATTAATAAGCACATTTCAATCAAGCCCAAAACATACTTGTGATGCACACCGAAAACTGAAAATTTTGAAGCCTCGGTCATGACACAAGAGATTTTAAATGGGGTTTTGCAAAAAACAAGCTAGGGTTTCAATTATTTTAAGCCCAACAACATGGGATCCTCCATTTTCAACAAAAAAATGAACTATTCCATACCCGTGTAAGATGTGTTAGAAATCAATCATTTAGTGCTCCATTAATATTTATGATTTAATATTTACTTAGAGGTAAATATATGTGTGTAATGTAAATGTTAATATGAGTTGTTTATTAAACAACTCATATAACAATATTAGTTTTGGTGAGTTTCAATAGCTCACGTATTTAGGTGTTGAGAGAGAGATTTGTGGGAGTGTTGTTGAACAACCTCCTTGTTTTTAGGAATGCATATTCCTATATATATGCAATCTTGTGATATGAATGTATATTGAGAATTATTATTTTTCATTTGGCATCGATCGTGTCATTTGTAATGGAATATTAAAAATTTGGCCAAGGGGCATTCTTTGAGGTTTTCTTGTTCCATTTTCTCTTTTCATATTTGCCTGCATTGGGACAAGTCAAATTGAGAGGGTGTTACGAGATTTTCATGATGGAGATTCCAGAGGACATTTTTCCCATGGATAACACTCTCAAGATAATGAAGTCGTGGTATTATTGGCCCACAAAGTGTGTTCAACAATCGCTATACATGGATAAGAAAGTGTCGAAATGTGCACTCTTCACAGCAAAGAAAGACTAGATGTGCTTCCATCAAGCACTCCAATTTTGGTTTACCAACCATTTATGCAATGGGGATTGACTTCATCTAGTGGTCATCAATCCAAACTCAAGCCAAGGCCACAAGTGGATTCTCATAAAGAATGCACTATTTCACCAAGTGGACCGAAGCAGAGGCGCTCAAAGAAGCAAATGAGTCTAACATACTAGACTTTTATGAAGGAATAGTGACCAAAGTTCGGTGTTCCACCACTATCATATCAAAAAATGCATTAGCATTCATAGGTTCCAAGATTATAGAATGGGCTGTCAAGAATGGAATCTATTTGAGCACCTCTTCAAATTATTACCCGCAGGGTAATGGATAGGCAGAGTCCACGAACAAGAATTTGCTAAGAATCATCAGAAGGACTCTGGATGAAAACCAAAGGACATGGCATACCAAGCTAAAATCAGCGTTATGGGCTGACAGGATAACGCCAAAGAGGTCTACAGGTAATTCTCCCTACAAGTTGGTCTATGGGAAAGAGGCAGTATTGCCTATATCATTAGAATTGCCAGCATTGGAGCTCATGAAGCAGTTGGAGTTGTCTGAGTTCGAACCAATGGAGGCCAGGTATGTAGAGTTGATGGAATTGGAAGAAATCAGAGAGCATGTAGTTCAAATGATTGAGAAGGATCAGGCCTTAGTAAAAATATGGTTTGATAAGAAGGCAAGAGCAAGGACCTTCCAAGGAGGGGACCTAGTTCGAAATGGGATGCGAGATCGTGCAAAACTAGGAAGGCATTCCAAGTTTGATGCCATCGGAGTGGCCCCTACATGGTCACTGGGATGTAAAAGTAGTAATGCCTTCTAATTTTCTACATTGGATGGAGAAGAACTCCCAATTCCGGTTAACGAATATATCTTAAACATCATGCTACTAAAAGGAAAAGGTTTACCCTTGTAAATATTAGCCTAGATTTCAATTCCTCTAAGGCGTATGCACATTGTCTTGTTGTAGTTAGGTTTCAATTTCCCTAAGTGATTTGGCATAGGTTTTGTTTCTCTCGGGTTGATTTTTTTTTAGCGCTCGAGTGTGCTCTCGGAGAAGGAGTTATGGTATCGTGCTCGAGATCAAATATCGTTGGTTTGCGGTTATTGTTTGCGGTCAGTGTCCAGCCGTATGAAAAACAAGTAGTCAAATAAGGGAAACAACAACAAAAATTTCAACAACAATATATTGTGGCGTAAAAACACCATACTAGCCATGCATGTACATCACACACATTGGAAATTATACACGCATTTCTGCCCTGTGTTCACTCGATCACCATTTATGTGCTTTTGCATCTTTAGTTTCCATGCTCCATCATATTTTTGTCATTACTATTGTAGTATTTTATATTTCATTATCAAATTAATGAGTTAGCTATTAAAGGAAGTAAAAACTCAAATGTTGGAGGGTTTATGTTACTTCAGATGTGTGATGTATAATGGGCATACAAGAGATGATGGATCTTTACCACATGCTACAAGTCGATGCACCTGCAACTTAAAGACACTAAAGAAAATTAATTAGATAAAATGGGTGGGGCTGCCTAGAAAAATCCAACTCCAAAAAGTGTTAACTTCCTCGTGGTGGATATCAACCCCTTGTTTAGATAAATGATGATAAACTAGATATTATGCAAAATATGAGATACAAAAATTAAGTATGCAAAAATGTAAGGCACATACAAATCTTATCTAATTAGTTGTAAATAAAAGATTACTTGACTAGGTCGACGATGAACCAAATCAGTATAAATGAAGGTCGACTGCGACTGAGCAGATGACGTTGGACCGTAAGAGAATTATGTAGATTTAAAGATATATAAATGTAAACCGAGCATGGCATGGGGATTATAGATATTGTTAACAACATGTAGAAGAAGATCTCGTGATAGAAAAGACTACAGGATAGCAGAAACAATGATTTATATGGGATGTCCGATGTACTGGACTTAGGTCGACAAAGAAAAAGGTAGGATGACAAAGTGACTCGAGAAGGGTAAATCAAAGTTGGAGGAAAATGGATGAGATATGTGACCTGAAAGAAGAGAAAATGGAATAGAATGATGAAAATTGATTCCGAATCAACTACAAAACTTGCAAGGTGTTAAACTTGACAAGATAAAGAATGATAAGATGATAAAAAATAAAATAATGCAAGGATGATGATAATCTCACAAAGGAGTGTTCATGAGCGCGCATGCAATCAAGCTAGAAGGGATCTTTAGGTGGTCTTTCATTGTTGCAAGGATGCTAAGGCATGTAAAGAAAATTGTAAGTTACAAGAGAGCTTAGAAATGTGCATGCATCTTATCCCAAGAATAGAGAGAAAGCTCTCGACTTTATAGGTCGACGACGACAGGGCTAGGTCACACACAATCAAGGGGAAAGTTTCCCCAATGGGATAGATTTTGTAATTTTGGCATGATTTGAGCATTCTTAAGAGTTGGAAAAGATCTTTAAAGCATGTAGATGGGGAAGGGGTGATTTATGGATGAGGTGTGAGTGAATTGGAAGTAGAGATAGGTTAGAAAAAGCATAGGGGAAAGCATAGATGTATATTTAGAATGAAAGTATCCTAAAATAGAATAGTGGTTAAGGCAATGGATAAAGATTAATTAATTAATTAATTAATTAATATTAATTAATTAATTAATTAATTAATATTAATTAATCAATTAATATTAGTTGAATATGAATTAAAAGTGATAGGATAAGGTGATGGGGAATTAATTAATAAATTAATTAAAGGGGATTAACTAATTAATGATGATGGGATAATAAGGGAATTTAATTAAAGGAAGGGGGATGAATTAAACAAATATGTGCACGCTGGTGATAAGGGGTATAGATACTCGAATTTAGGTGTCTACATTTTCTCCTTTTATTGATTAGTTTGAGCTAGCAAGCTATGAGACAAAAACGATGAGGGTTGGATGAGAATTGTGAAAGGTAGATGATAAGCTCCCCTTAAACAGGGGATTAATGACACCAAGGGAAATTGATGATGTGTTTGAAAAAGGTAGATGAAAAAGGGTGGGTGGGTGAAGAAAAGATGTGTAAAATGATTACCAAGGCAAGATGCCCCAGAAAAAACGATCACAATAATAATGAAAACAATGGCGGTGACTCCAATATCACATCGGTAGAGGACAATTGTGGTCTCAACGGAGACGAGCTACAACATTCTATGACCAGTTGAGTGGTAGATGTGAAAGGGTATGTGAAATCATTTGACACGAGCAATTGAGTGGAAAGGTATTCCTTCACAAGGGGTGACGATGAATGATATGGTTCCCAATAGGACACGAAAAAATGGCCAAGAAGGAAAAATGAAAAAGTGAAGGATGAAATATTATGCTCTAAAAGAGAAGTATGGCCAGGAAGGTGGAAATGAAATATAGATTGCCACAAAGGTGGACTTAAGATGAGAGAGAATTGATAAGATCGATAGAATGAAAATTAATGATGGCAACCCATGGGTATGAAAACGAATATACGTCATATTAAGGAATGTGTGAGGAAAATATGTCTCCGAATGCATTGCGAGTAAATAAGGAGGAGATCCATGTAACATAAGGCACATGCGGCGAAGTTAGCAAATAACCAATGATAGTTAGTCATTTCAAAGATCATAAGGAAAAAATGATGAGATGATCTCATAAACCTAATGTTTTCACGAAAAAGGGGTTTGAGATGTAAATTTTACAGAGGAGGAAAGAGGGTTCTCCAAAAGTGGTGTTCCCTAAAAACTATGCCCACTCCTGGAAGGGGACATAAGGCAAACTGATCAATGCAGAAAGTATGCTAGAAGAAAGATGATCAATGCAGAAGATTTTTTAGGATGTTGATAAAATGGAAGGATAATCAATACGAGAATCCTTCAAATTCCATAAGGAGTAGCCATCCTTTGAGGGTATGGTATACTTTATACAATATATAGATGGAAAGAATAAATGATAACTGTCCTTCAAGGGATCGGTCTATTTATTTTTTATTTTTATTTTGAATTCATGCTTTTGATTTATTTTCTTTCTTTCTTCTCTTTTTGTTTTTCATGATCCACCATCCTTCGAGGGATTAGTCTATTTTTGATAACTTTGATTTTTATATTTGAGCATCCATGATTTTTTATTTTACATGGGGAGATTTGGTACTAGCTAAGTAGATCACTATAAAGACGTACAAGAGACACCCCCCGGACCCTTTTCACCGGTTCCAATAGGTGAATAAGATGGTGATGGATTTAATGATCATGAGTTCTCACCAAAAGGAATAACCTTTCCATGAGTAATATGCTATGGGAAGAGCCATGGTGCCCATATTTAAGGCCACATCTAGGAAGTGATAGAAGACCACATAGTTCCCAATCATCAAAATGAGATATGGAAGGGGCTAAGATGGACGAATGATCCAAAGATATGAGTAAGATTACATTGGTAGATGTGTTAATAGTAGAATTATCACAAGTTCCATGCGCCAAGTGGTTCCTCTTCCATTTTACCATCAAGGGAGGGGAGGCATTAAAGTCATGATAGGATAAGATGACAACTTGCAAAGGATGGGATACGATATAGGAGCGAGAACTAAAAACTATACGCTTAAGGAAGTAAAAATATGTGTTATTAATGAAACAAGGAGATGGTCCCACAAGAGAGAGACAAATATGGAAGGATAAATTTGGCCATAAAGGTGGAATTTGATGGAACTAAATGGTCCCTCAATGGAGGGAAAAAATGGCCACAATGGTGTACTTTGAATTAAATAGATGGTGCCCCAAAAGAGACATAAATATGGCCACAACGGTGGATGAAAATAAAGATGGTTCCCCAAAAGAGGCACGAATATGGCCACAATGGTGTACTTTGATGAAAATAAATTGATGATATAGATACAATAAAAACTATGTGCTACCTTTCAAAAGTGAGGAAGTGAGGAAAATATGCGCTACACTGAGGAAGTGAGTAAAGTATGCGTCCCTAACGAGACGAAGAAATGGCCACCAAAGTGGGCTTAGGATGGAAAATATGGTCCTTCAATGGAAGGGTAAATATGGCCACAAAGGTGGACTTTGATGGAACTAAATGGTCCCTCAATGGAAGGAAAAATATGGCCATAATGGTGGAATTTGAATGAGATAGATGGTGCCCCAAAAAGAGGCACAAATATGGCCACAAATGTGGACTTTGATGAAAATAAATGGTCCCTCAATGGAAGGACAAAAATGGCCCTAAAATTAGAATTGATGAAAAATATGGTTTCTCAAGGGAGAAACAAGGATGGCCACAACGATGGACTTAGGATGAGAAGAGTAAAATATTAAAACATGGCCATGATGGTGGAGCTTGAGTGAGAATAAATGGTCCCCCAAAGGGAGGATAAACATGGCCACAAAGCTGGACTTCAATTTAGATTAAAATCGGATGAGATGGATAGGATGAAAATGGATGAGGTTAAAAAAAGCAATGCCAAAAGTGAAGTCCCCCAACATTGAGGGAGTTGTTTAGATAGATAATGAGTTAATGTGGATGATATGATGAAGGACGAGGGAGGGTGCTCCCCAAATAAAGAGATTATGTCATCATGGAAAAATTAGATGTGGATGATTCAATGGATGTCAAAATAGATTAAATGATATTATCTTCAACTTGGATTGGATAGATGGTCGAGGATCACAAGGGTATTTAAAAAATCCAACAGTATTAATAAATAAGGGATGGCCCTCTTTAGAGGAATGGTAAGGGATGATGTGGATGAAGGATGAGATTCAGTAATTTTGGTGGATGGGGATGTAGGAAATGGATTTGGATTGGTTGTGGTGGATGGAGAAGAATAGTTCCTGTGACTAAGGAAATTGTCTTTCTTAATAAGATTATGGACTATAGTCCGAAAGGCTTTGCAATTCTTGATGTCATGACCCAGTAGTACGATGATAAGCACAAGTTTGATTGGGACTAAACCATGAAGGTTTGTGACTATTTGGATTAAAATAGTTAAAATAGGGAAGCATGATGGAAGATGTTCGAGTTAGATGTCAAGGATATCTACATAGGACCCAATCAAAATGTGAAAAGGAAGATAACTCTTATGCATTTTAACATGATGTTTTGGCTTGGATTTAGGTATGGATGTAGATTGGATAGGTAAATTAGGCACCTTGGAATATGAATCAATTTTGGATTGTTTGGATTGGGTTTTAGGTGTGGGTTTATGTGCCTTGAAGAAAAATAAAATTTGGTTAGAGGATTGGATTGTTTGGATTGGGATTTAGGTGTGGATGTAGGTGTCTTGGAAGACAAATAAAATTTGGTCAGAGGATTGGATTATTTGGATTTGGATTTATTGTCATGCGAGATGTCCTTTCTTTGCAAGTTTTAGCATTGGATTTGGACATGGATGTTTAAGATGTTGATGTATTAGCTGATTTGGATGATAGTGGATTGCTTTGGGGTTTTGGTGTTTTGGTTTCAGGTTTAATGTTGGTTGATAATTTAGGGTCACGTGGACCAAACCGAGTGGTTACTCGAACAAATTTGAGTGACCATGAAGGATCCTCTTTAGAAGAATCATTATTTGGAGGTGAAATGGATGCAAACATTCATGAGGAATGAGGGGAATTTTTCATTTTAATAGATGAAGTTAAAGGTGCGGATGTTGAAGTGGAAGTAAGCGATTGGTTTGGTTTGGGAAGGAGGTATCCTTCCTTAATGAAGTTATGAACAGAGGCTCAAGTTCTCTAAAATGTTATATATCGTGTCCAGAGGTACAATGATATGTACAAACGAGGTTGAATTAAACCATGACAGCATTCTTTCTATTTGAGTCAAAGGCCTAAATAGGCGAAGCATGATTGCGAAAATTTGTAACAAGTTTTGGAAGACCTCCGTGATACATGATCCAATCAAAGCATTAGGAGGTGCTTTATCTTTGCCTAAGGTATTGGTTTTTAAGAAGAAGTTGATGTTTGAGATGATTCAGATGTTGAGGATAATCTTCGAGCATGTTGATGTCTTGATGGCCTCGAATTAAATTTTGGGACCGGTAAATACCTTAGTGTTGAGTGGTTTCATTTTTAGTTGATGGGACTTCCTTGATGAAACAGATTGTTGTGTTGGATTGTTTAGAGGTAGGAATGTCAATTTCCTTATAGGAATGTATAAGGGATTTTTTAGGTAATGTATTAATGGTTGTAGATTTTATTTGTGAGATTGCATCCTTAGGAGGAATGCCAATAATTTCCACCGGAGGATCTAGAGGTGGTATTGGTATTGGCGTAGGAAGTTGTATTTGTTTGATGGAATCTAAGGAAATTGAAGATTGATTTGATTTCACTAAAGAGGTAGAAGGATCATTTGAAGTTTTTGTAATTTGAAGTGCTTTTAAAAGGTTCTTCAAATGATGTAGGAGGAGGAGGACAATGTGGATGTGGTCTCAATGATTAATGTAGGTAGGTGCAAGAAGCGGGATTGGATCTATGGATGGTATTATGGGTAAGGAAGGAATAGATGTGGATGGTGAAGTAGATGAGGTAGATATAGGTGTGGAGATAATTGTAGATATAGGTGTGGATTTTGAAATAGGTGTTTGATGTAAATTATTGATCAATAAGGATTGAAATTGTAAGGTATGGAAGGTAGAAATGGATCTGCATCGATGGTGGATCAAGGAAGGTTTATTGAAGATATCCAAAAGTGGAAACTGAATTGGTTGGGGGATTGTGTAATATTGTAAGTAGGGACATAGTATGATGGTTGAGATTTTTTGAGGCACATAAAGTGTGGTAGATGAACTAGGGAGGTCATTGGTATAAGGTGACGGGGATGGAGTAGGACTCTTTGGTTGACATGATTGAGAACCGTAGTTATAGTGAAAGTATTCGTAGATGGGGATATAAGGAGACAAGCAAGAGATATTGATTGTGCTATATGTTTGAAGAATGGTGGTAATTGATGTGATAGGCATGAGGGTTGTAGTTATGGTTGATATGGGTGTAGGATAAGTGTTGATGGTCTTGGTCAGACAACATAAGGAGTGGATGGATAAGGATATAAGGAAGTTTGATGTGTTACATCTGGAGTAGATGTTTGATACGGTGTTCAAGGTTGGATTAAAATATTTTATTATTAGAACACACTAGAAGTGTGAATGTTAGTAGAATTTGGTGATTGGATGGGTATTTTAGATGAAGCACATATAGGATTGATATGACATGATGTAGGTGTAATAAGATCCACATATTGAGTGGATTGAAATGATTGAGGGGTTTTATGGGATTTCGACATAGGAAATCATAAATGAGGCTAGAGGAAGGATCAAAGGTCTCTAAAGGAGTATGGGGTAGGGGTGTTTGAGGTAGGATACCGATTAAAAATGGGTTATATTTGTTTGGTGTGTTTAGTGAAAACATATTTGTTGGTGGTGAGTTGGGAAAGGACTCTTTTAAAATGTCGGGGAGTGGTGAAGATCGTGATAAAATGGTTGGTATTGATAGGAAGTGTTATCTCTTGAAAGTGAACCCGGAGAGATGTCGAGAGAAGGAGAAACGTGATAAAATGGTTGGGATTGGATAGGAAGTGTTATCTCTCGAAAGTGCACCCGATAGAGAGATGGCCACAGTGTTCTAAGTCTATAAAATATCTCTCGGTCTCATAGATACAATGGGGACACCTCAGGTTTGTGGGTATACCTATTTTGAGGTGAACCTCTAGGGTTAAAAGGTCGGTTCCTTATCGGTGTTCACTAGACTACTTTCTGGGAGTTTTAGGGTTAGGAGGTGACTAAAAATTAAATAATTACGAAGGTGATACACCAAATTTTGAGTGGAGAACTTGACTTGAGTGGGATACACAACTGACTCGTGAAGAATTCTTTGTGTGCACGAACCAATTTCACTTTCTGCAGAATGTAAGGGCAAAAACACTTAATTTGTACTGAGGGAAAATCACAACAGTACTAGTAAGCTAACATGCACAATGATATTTAGCAGAAAATAGTAGATCTGCAGTAGGGTAAAGTGACTAATTAGGGAATGTTGATTCACAAGATCAATGCTGGCATACACAAGACTATAAAATAACTTGGAAAGGAAAAAGTAATTCAACACTCAGAGGGTAAAACTGGTAGAAATTGCTTCAGTACTCATATCAAAAGTTCTTCTAGGGAAAAATCTCTGAAAAATTCCCCCTCCTTTTGCTTTGCAAAAGCACACAATATATAGCAAAAGTTCATCCCTCTCCTAAAAATAGCCTAAAAGCTGCACTCGCCCATGTATCCTAATTTTATCCTTTATTTAATAATAAATAAAGGAATAAAATAATACAAACTAGAGCATGTAATAAAAATAGGCATTATCAGCCTTAGATACAATACAGTCAAACTAAAGTTGACTGTTCTATTTTTAAGAAAGGGAAAGTGAATAATTTGCTAAAATTACAAATTGCTTGCTAGGCAAGTCTTCCCTCTTTGCACATGCAAATTCGTCATCTTCTCTTCGTCCTGTTGTGGAGGTATGCAAAATATCATCCCCTGTGTGTAGGAAAAAGTTGCAACCTTTAGCAATATTTGCAAAATAAGGATTAAGTGGGGACCACCTTTGGTATGCACATGTTTCTGATTTTTCCTTTTCTTGGATGGTCACATGAGTGACACTTTGCAAATTTGAATACAACACCCCATGTGGGGACCACCTTGGTTCATTTGGTTTGATGCTACCACATTGTGGACTTAGGTAATTGTATGTGTATTTGATTAAAAAGGGGACCACCCTTTGGCTAGCCCACCATGTATTTGATCCGCCACCTTTAGCCCCTTTGGCACATAATACAAACATTACCTTTTTCTGGGACTTTTGGCATATAGTGATGTTTTGATTTATGTGGGCATGCACACTTTAGACTTTGTAAAGTCCTGGAAAATGATTAATTCTCTCTCCACGTGGGCTGGTCCCCCTCTATGATGGCTCGACCCTTCCGGTCTTAAGCGGTGGCAACCCTAACTGGGCTTGGTTAACTTGATTTTTCGCGAGCTCTTGGCCCTTGATCTTGGTACTAGCATCCACGATGCCGTCAATTCTCCACCTATGGTTAGGTTTCAAACCCTAGCATTTATTTGGTTGGTGGCATTTAATTTGGGTTTATCACTTCAAACCCTGTGCTGACCAATCACCATTTGATCTTCCACTTGGCATTTGGTGATCGGTTGATCCTTAACCATGGGTTAGGGTTTGAAACCCTAGTTCGATGGAGAGTTTATACACTTGCGAGCTCACACTTGGTCGCTTCATTTGGTTTTTCATTTTGTGGGTGAAGCCCTGGAAAATTTTTTCCCTCACTCTATTTTGATGAAAGCATGGAGATCTTGGAGGCCTTCGAGCCTATTTTTTCGATCTTCAGCCCTCGACACCATGGTTACTTGACTAGGCTTGTGTTTTTGATGAAAAACGAAGGTATTCATTCTGTTTTTCTTTCTGTAGCTCGGCTTTTTTTTGTGCATGATCTATAGATGTGAACTTGGTCTATTTTAGTTGTTTCTTTGAGTTCTTTGATCATTGTAACAACACTAAAACCTACTTTTCCTTTTCTAGTTTTCTGGACTTTGCGCTTTTGACAGTTGTCGAGCTCGTCATGAGTCTGTGGAAGGAAGTGCCACCATTGTTTTTCTTTTTTTATCTTCGGGCATGGTGAGTTCTTTAATCTATTTGATAACTCCTTTCGAGCTCGAGCTTTAGCTCTGCAACTCTGAATCTTTGCAAACCTGAGGTTAAAATATTCGTTAAACAAATTTTTTTGTGGGTAAAGTCCATTTATGCTTCTGAAATGAGCCTTTGAGCCTAACTAATCACTTTGAAATTGGTTGAAGCTTCATTATGTGTAAGGGTTTTGATATTTTTGTAGCTCGCTCGGTACCTGGAAGTGTCAACTATTCCTCTATTCCTTGTTTTGATACTCGAGATCTTCTTCCCTGTTTTATCGTAAACTTGGCCATAGAAGCTCCTTAGGCACTTGTCAAATTTGTATTGGAATTCACTTCATCCTTCTTGTAGATGCATATTTGACTTGTTGGACCTTGTCTGAAGATGTAGTGAGAGAAACCTTACTTCTTAGCATTGTTTTTCGATGATACTTCTTTGCAAATCTGTCACGTTTCTTTTCTCTTTGCTTATGTATACTTGATATGTTGTAACCATTGACTGTAGATGTATATTTTGCATTTGAGTTGAACTCTGTGTGGATATTTGCTCCATTCTTGGCAGTTTGTATTGAATACTTGCTGAGCTCTGTGGTTTATTTCTTTAGTTGGAAGATGAATGCCATCTTATGTATTCTGTAGCTTTAACATTTGCATTCAGGATATTGACTCTCTGGAAGTTGTATGTTGTTTCTTTGTTGCAAACATGACTGCATTCCATTCTGTATAATGAAGTAACTGCTCCTTTTCTGGAAAGTGAAGAAAATAATTAATTTCCTTTTCTAAAATGACTTTTCCTTTTCAGAAGTCATAGTAGCAATTATATTTCAATTTTTGTATTAAAATATCATTTCTATTTTTCTGGAAAAGTCCATTTTGCAAGGGGAAACTCTGGAATTTTTTTTTTTTTCAGAATTCTTCTCTTCCCAGATTTTGTGATTTGATCATTCTGAAAAGGATATGAACATCTCTTTTGCTTATCCGATCACTTGAATGAAGTTGTCCATGCTAGCTTTACTTGATTCTTTACATCTTCTAAAAAATTGTGAAGCAGTTGGCCTTTGATTCACACTTGAATTTGGAATTTAAAAGAACTTTTGATAGTTGTAGAATGATGAAAATATGGAATACCTGTATGTTTCATTTGATCATGATATCAACTTAGAAGTGATGAAACATGTACTTTTCTTGACTGTTTTTATTCCTTTTGAAGCTCAGATAGCTTAAAAAGCAATGTAGTAGCTAAAAAGCATGTGTTTCAATTCTATTTTAAATCAAAAGTCAATTTTACAAGGGAGACTCGGAAATGTTTTTCCAAAATCCTATTTATTTCTCTCCTTTTCCAGATTTCCAATCCTGATTTGCAAAATATTTCTTCCTCGACCTATTATGATGCTTCCCACCTTCTGCAAGTCATCTAAAATTGATGTTTATCTTCATTCCTTAATTGCTTCCTTCTTAACCAGTTAGATTGATTTTCATTCTATGTTGCAACCTGTTCCTGCAAAACTCGAAATAAATTAGAAATAAGTAGGCTTTTTGGCCTCTCTTGTATCCATGTGGTTTATTTCTTCTTCTTTCCTTCTTCTGCAAGTTGTTTTCAAATTTTCTTCAAGTGTTATCTTCACATCTGTTTCTTTTACAAGCTGCTTCAGATTCTACTTTTCTTAACCCAATCCTTAGCTTCCATTGATCTTCTCTTGCCATTCATTTCACTTTATGTACTCTGCACCTTTTCCTTGTTGCCAGCTCATCTGTATTTATTTGTTTCAAGTACCATTAGATACTTTGAATTCAGAATTTACATTTGCTTTAGAACATGAGTATTGGAATAACATTGTACCCAGCTCAATTTGACAGATGCTTCTCTTTGTCTATGTAGGTGTTAAGAAATGGAGATGGAAGCGAAGATGGAGGAGTTGAGATGGAGATGGAAAGGCTGAGGAGTGGAGACAGAAGATAGAAAAGGCAATGATGGGTTCCTTTTTACTCCTCTTCTCTTGTTCTTTAGCACACGTGGTATTCTCATTTCCATGTATATGATGAGTCACTTAGTCATATCCCATGGCTTGTGTGGGAAATCTTATGATCTCTTATGAACAAAGCATTAAATTGAAATAATGAGTTGATTATCTCTTTCTGCATTCAGTTTCCTTTTGGTTGTACAATGATGTAGGAAACTCAATATCTCAATGAAATGAATTAACATAAGGGATAACTTGAAGTGAATACCTATAACGCCAGTGGATAATCATTGAATGAAATGTGTCTCTTTTAAGTTTTGTGATTATCTTAGCTTCCATTCTTCATTTTGACTCCTTTCTGATTATCTCCATTTGGACATTATTGTCACTGTTTGTTTGTCAATATTTTCTTGATGGAAGTAGCAGGAAAGGAATCAATTTGTAATCTCTTATGGCAGCATAGGTAAATGCAGACTTATAAATCATAACAAATTTA
Organism: Taxus wallichiana var. yunnanensis; assembly: GCA_018340775.1. Lineage (NCBI taxonomy): Eukaryota > Viridiplantae > Streptophyta > Pinopsida > Cupressales > Taxaceae > Taxus > Taxus wallichiana. The sequence goes on from CM031241.1 coordinate 261,859,951, forward strand.
ATGAACATAGAGCAATAAAACTAATAGGCATCAAGATAATAACCGTGAATCTGACTATCTGAAAACTACCACTATGTCTGTTGTTCCAAAACTATACACCTTACATATTCTGTAATCCAGTGTCTTCATCGGGATAACACAGATGTCCTTTGGGGTTTGTGTTCTCTTCTAGAGGATATTCGTGAGATTGTAGACTATGTGAGTTGTTACATTTTGTAACAGCACACATAGCTATAGATTTCACTTAATCATTTTCACAAATCAGCAATAATACAATAATCTGACGTAAATCCCTTAGCTTAGGTATACTTCACCAAAGTTGTCCGTCATAACGAAGTTTCGAGTTGCCCATTTTTGCACAAGTGCAAAAATTTTCAACAGAAGATCTGATGTATGAGAAACAAAACTTTTTGGGTGAATTTTTGTTCCATTTTAAATCAAGAAAGCCACACAAATAGTTTTGTTTATGTTCTAATTTTAAGAAAGTCTCAAAAATAAAAAGGGAAATGGATAATGAGGTACCTAGGAGAAGACAACCTATGTTTGGTTTCAAGTATGTTTTTTCTTGGGAAGTCTCGTGGCTTTTGATACGTGATCAAATCCCAATCAGTCTGTTAGGTAAGGAGATGCTTTGATATGTTAATTGATTTGTGAGTTTTAAGGTTGTGTGCGATAAGATGTGATATGCACGGTAAGTTGGGCCCCTACTTAAACTATATGAACAAGCAGGATGTAAAAAGAATATTTTTTTAAAACCCCAAAATGAAGTTTAATATTTGATGAGGACACAAACAAGAATGGGAAATTACAATGCAAAAAGGAGAAAATAAGGAAAAAGTGAGGAATACCTAGATAACGCTTTTCCTATTTATCTACACTTTTGAGTGATAAGCGATCCAAGCCATGAACCCAACATGAGCAAGCAATAAATCGAAGCCTCACACTGCAGTGTTAGTGGAGGACAATAAAAATCAGAATATAGAAAGAAAAGAAAGAGATCACCGAAAGGGTGGTCCCACCGGTGTGCCAAGAATGTTTTAGTATTTTCTCGCTCGTTATAAAATTAATGAGTTAGCTATTGAAGGAACACGGGGTTCACTTAGTAAAAGTATGGTATAAGCATGTTTGTTTGAAGGGTATTAAAGAATACCCTTAATTCTAGTTTTTACCTCTAATTATTCAATTGATAATACCCCCTCCTCGTTATATTATTAGAATGAAAATACCCCCTATTTTTTCCATGTACCTTACTTACCCATTTTTCCATGACAATTTTATTTACCCCTTTTTATTTCTACCCTAATATATTAAACAAAAAATATATCATATTTCTCACTCAATTTTTTTTAGTATGCATTTTCTCTCAAAAGATAGTTTGAATCCATTCAAGACCTATTACCAATTACCTTATAAATGTTAAGCTTTAATCATTTATCAATAGTTCTTCAAATAATTAAGATGGTGAAATAATATCACTTGTGTTGAAAAGCATACTCAATCCTAGTTTTCTACCATCTTATTATTTCTTGGTTAAGAATCTCCTAATTGATATTTCTTTATTCAAAAGATATTATAATTTAACTTTATGACCACACTCCTTAAATTACAATTTTAAGGTATTTAGTTTTAAAAACTAGGGTTCAAATGTTTTAGTTTTATATTAAAATTAAACCTCCCTCTCCTTTCGCCCACCTCTCTAACTTACCTCCAATACCTAATTCAAAATATTAATAAATTAAAACCTTTCACCCCCTCATGTCTACTGGTATATTGACTTTAATTTTATTAATTTTAATTACCTCAATATGAACTTACGTGCTAGGATATTTCCTAGCTAATGAACTCTCTTATGAAAAGGAAGTACAAAACTCGTAAATGTTGGAGGGTTTATGTTACCTCGGATGTGTGATGTATGACGAGCATAAAGTAGATGATGGATCTTCACCGCTGAAATCTGATGAACTGCTGCAACTAAAAGAAACTAAAGAAAATTGATTAGATAAGATGTGTGGTGGATGCCTAGAAAATCTTGCTCCAAAAGCATTAACTTCCTTAGCGGATGTCAACCCCCATGTTTAGATAAATGATGATAAACTAGATATTAAGAAGAATCGATGTACATAAAAACTAAGTATGCGAAATGTAAGGCACATACAAATATGATCTAAATAGCTATAAATAAAAGGTTTCCTAACTAGGTCTACGGTGACCCGAGATGTACGAGGCAGTGTCGACGGTGACTTGAGAAGATTAAGTTTGGGTGTAAGAGAATTATGCGAGATCTACAGAGATCTAAATGTAAACTGGGCATGGCGGGGGCTGTAGATACTGTAACAACCTGCGAGAAGAAGATCTCGGAAAAAATACTAGAGGATAGTAAGAAACGGGATTTAAATGGGATGTTTGATGTATGGGACCCGGTCGATGGTGACCAAGGTAGGGCGATGACGACTCGAGTAGGGTAAATCAAATCCGAAGGAAAATAGATGAGATACATGACCTACAAGATGAGAAACTAGAATAGAAGGATGACAATGGGATTACGATAGCTACATAACCTGTAAGATATTAGACTGAAAAGATAGTAACGATAAGATGATAAGCCCAATAAAATAATGCAAGGATGAAGATAATCTCATGAAGGAGTGTTCATGAGTGATGCAATCAAGCTATAAGGGATCTTCACATGGTTTGTTTTTATTGTAAGGATTCTCAAGCATGTGAATACACTCATAGGTTATAAGAGATATCGGGAATTTGCATGCATCTAATCTCAAGAATTGAGAGAAAGCAATCAAGTTTATAGGGTCGATGGCAAATCATGTCATAATCACATAATCTAGCCCATTGGGAAACTTTCCCCATGATCGGAGGTGACCTAGGCTAGGTCGCCTCCGTCATGGGGAAAGTTTCCCAATGGGCTAGATTATGTGATTATGACATGATTTTAGTTTTCTTAAGAGTTAGGAAAGTGATCTAAAGCATGTAGGTGGGAAGGGGGTGATTTAGGGATGAGGTGTGAGTGAGTTGGAAGTAGAGATAGATTAGAAAAAGCGCGGGAAAAGAATGGATGTATATTTAGAATGAAAGCATCCTAAAATAGAAGATTCGTTTGGGAAATGGATGAAAATTAATTAATATTAAATAATTAATTAATTAAGATTAATTAACTAATTAATAAAGATTAATTAATTAATATTAGTTGAATATGAATTAAAGATGATGGGGATTTGATTAATAAATTAATTAAAGGGGGTTAATTAATTAATGATGATGGGATAATAAGGGCATTTAATTAAAGGAAGGGGGATGAATTAAAAAAATATGTGCACGCGGGCGATAAGGGGTATAGATACCGAATTTGGTTATCTACAATCAAACACTTTGTCTAGTCCTTGAACACATTTTTACTACAATCCTCATGGAAAGGTATGCATATCTATCTACTTTATGTTACCAAGCTCTCCACTCACCAACATAAAGTGGAGGGAAATGTAGACACAAAATCATGCACTTTAGACATTATTTAGCATCGGTCTAATACTACTATTTATAAAGTTTTTAAGTGAAGAAATTACAAATCAACCCTAGCCTTTTGGCCATCTTATGTTATTTTATTTCATCACTTTTGACCTCTTGCACCTACATGCCCATCATCTTTCGTTGTTTTGCATCATTTTATCTTTGTGACAGGGGCACTAAGGCTAGTCTTGGGGCTCATATGGGTGCTCTAAATCCACCGAGGGTGCCCCGATCCTTTTTGAACTTTCCCACCACTTTTTGGGAACTTTCTATCCATTTCATCTTCTTATATTTTTAGTGGTCATCCATTTTGGGGTTAATTATGAAATTAGATCAAGAGAACCCTATAAATATAAAGTTATGAGACCATAATGAGGGACTAAGCACTAGTCACTACCATCATCAACCAAAATTTGCATCCATTTAGAGATCATTTGAATCCATTAGCTCCATCACATAGGACAAGGCTAGTCCATCTACATCACACAAGCTTTAGAGGGGATTATATTCTATTTCATGCACCATTCTATTACATTTTACATCTATTTATTGCTCCTTTACTTCACGAAGTGCGATTGGAACAAGATCACCTAGGGTACATGATGCACACACACACTAAACCTACATTTGGGTCCAAAATGTAGTGCAATGCTCGATTAGCTTAAGCCAATTTGTTGTGGCAGGTTGAGTTCGGTCTAACCCATTCATTTTCATTCTTCTTTTTCGGGGTTTTTATACTTCTTTTGGTTTCTTGCAGTATTTCTATCATCTTCGATTATTAAAGACACACTTTGGCACCATGTAGCGAATTTGATGTGACACACAACTAGGGTTTTAGACCATCTTCCGAACCTCTAAAACTCTATTCCGGACCTTTTTCATAGACTAGGGTTCCCATTCTACCGACCAAAGTGCCCAAAGTTGCCCCAATCCCTCTCCAGTGCTCCAGTCTATCTAGACACTTGATCCATACTTTTCGGGACCTCTACACGGTGCTCCTGATTCCATATTATTTTGTGACACATTCCAGGTGAATTCCTCTAATCATCTCGGTTAGTTTCTCGCCCTTCTCTCACATTAGGTTCTCTACTTTTATTAGATTAGTTGCTTGGGTAATTTTCCATACTTGTTTATTGCATTCATTCTTTTGTATTTCAATGTCATTTTAGATTAGATTAACTACCCTTATTTCTATATTTTTATTTAATCAATACTCATTACTCGCAACACCGAATCTCCTTGTCTTGACCCTCTACAGTTCTTCCAGAGTGGTGACCAAGTATTTGTAGAATTCTTAGATTCTAACTCGATCGCCCTTAGTAACTAGCTTTCTTCCAAAGGTATTTGTATCAATTATCCCCCTATCTAAAATATTTTCTATTTATTAAGGTCAATAATTATGACTATTCCAAAATTTACAATCCCGACTATTAACCCGTCATTGAAAATATCACTCCTACAAGTCTACTAATGATTTAGGGACATCAACACCTACTTCATCCACCCCTATTGATAGTTTCAAACTTAATTCCATATCATCACAAAACATGACTAGCCAACAAACACCTGCATCATCGGCTTCCTCACCTAGCCCGTAGGTTACACAAACTCCTACTACTACCTCCCCACCCTCATCCATTCATGAAACTTCCATCACTCCTCCTCTTGCAATCTTAGTGGGTGTCCTTCTCTCTAAAAATATTTTAATCAAGTCTTAGCATGTTTTTTCACACAACCTACATCTTCGATTCAAAATCTAGTCCTATCCATCCCTACATCTATACCACCTATCAACACGAGTTCCATTGCTAGTACTCTGCCCTTTTCACAACAAACATCCACTACGCCTATCTCACAATATAGTTATATCTCTTCTCAATATATCCCACAACCATCACAACCCCTATCAATAATTCTATTCCTTTTCCCTATCAATACATCCAATCTTCACAACCATTAGTATTGCAATACAGTTATAATATCCCAACATGTATTCCTCCTCAACATATTCCATCTCCATACCACTTGCATCGCAGTCAAACTCACACACTTATAACCAAGACATTAATTATTATTTAAATATACATCCCCTTATAATTATCCCATGCAGGGTGTTACTAATCATAATAGCCAACCTTAAAGCTACCACTATGGGACCTAAAAACAACCATTTATATGAATAGATCTGTATTGAACTTATCAACACATTTGTTCCTTTCAAGGCCTATCCTCCACACTAGGAACTCCTAAAATTCATCAAATTTTATAGTAAGGGGGACCCATAACAACATATCAGGGCCTTTCGTCATGTATGTTATCTTATTACTCATGACCAAGATCTCATGTTGACGAAATTCCCTATGTCCTTGGTTGTCCTTGCATTTGATTGATACAACAATATTCCAACATTCTCTCTTATAATTTTCACAACTCACACAATTGCTCTTGATCACTTCTCCATCAATATTAGTAAAATATATCCATCATTGAGCTTTATGCCATCAAACAACTTAAGGACGAGTCCGTTGTTTATTTCATCGTTAGATGACATGGAATTTAAAGCCAACTATCCTTCTCTCTCCCACAAAATGAGTTGATTGATTTGTTTTATTGATCTTATACAAAACATATATCATAAAATCTTCATATTCAATCCTTCCAAATGTTTTATGAGGCCTTGATCACGGATCAAAACTAGAACTCCATGCCCTTGAAGATGGTATGGTTGAACTCGTGATATAAGAAAACAAAACCGAGTCAACTTTTAAACATTCCTCAAAAAGATAAAGCTAAAGGGTTTGCAAATGTGGCCATTTTAAAAAAACATTCAAAGGTCATTCAAATCATAAATGATCCAAGCCTCAACATAAATACACACCTTTAGGGTAGTCGTATAACATTTTATTTAATAAAATTTTAGCCACTTGTATGATTATGCTCCCTCCTATCCAACTCGTCAACGTATCCACTTCCAAACCATCATGGTATAGGGACAATGATTATTGTAAATACCATCAATTTCAGGGACATGACATCAAAAAATGTCGTTCATTAGTAAATTTCCTCCAAGACCTCATTGAACGTGGTGAGTTACAACTTGAATCTCCGAAGGAACCTCCGAATCAAAATTTGGATGTGTTTAAAAATATTTTTTGAATCATCCCCTAACTAGTAATCAAACTTAATCCAATGTCATAGGGTCTCATCATACCATCAATATTGTCAACCAATCTACACCCACATCTACAACACAAACCGTTTACACAACCGGAACATCGATGAACAATATCACTCCTAATATCTCATCACCACTAAGATCCCAAGCCCATCCACATCACAACAATCGGACCTACCACACCCACCACTACGTAAACTTCCCAAAATATTCCTTCAGGATCACTAGAAAAGAAACCCATCATTGAAATATAAAATATCTCTTTCCAAGACTATGAAACCTAACACCAAGTCCAAAGTCTTGGTAATTCAACACAAAAATGCACACATCACCTACCTAGAAAGATAGAAATCTCGCAGAAACTCTCAAGAAAAACACACAAGGTAATATTTAATTACCTTCCCTTTCGGCCCTCACTCCTCATCTAAATTTACTATCACCATTACAAAGTCTATAACCATCATGCTACTACAAGCACATAAATGTGCCTCATGAAATACTACCCTAAGAACTTATATTCATAAACTACAAAATAATATACCCCACCCACCATCCTCACCATCGGATATTACACTAACATCCTTGAAAAACTCATCTAGTCATCAGTCATAACACTCCCACCTATTAATCCCTCTAATCCTCGAGATGTAAACCTTCCTGGTATAAATATGAGGCATTTGCACTTACCATAAAATACCAGACACTACATGAGGACCGAAAAGCCCTACATGCCATAGTTAGAAGTCTTGATAACAAATGAATTCTCCCCATAGATAAAAATCATCCCTCCACAGATAAAAATCATCGCTCCACCAACCTCAATTCAACCAAATCCCAACATCAAAACAAACCAACTCCATAACTCCCTAAACATATAAAAACCCAAACCATCACTACATATCATATTCGGTAAAAACAAGGATTACTTTAATAAATTCTCTCACTTTCGGATCGATGGCGTCCATATAACCACAAGAGCACGTGCGAAAAGAGTTGAAATACCACCCTAAAGTCTATATCTTAGTCGCTCCTTTCAATCCAAACAACCCATCAACTTCTAAAACTAATGTGTATATTATCGCGACACCTAAAGCTCAATCCACTACATCTATACAAAACACGGTCCTTAAATAATTACATCAAGATCCTCCAAAACTTCACTTTATGAACTTGTTCAAAATTCTACTCAACATCACCAAACAATGATCGAAGCCCTCCAAACCATTTCAACACCATCGATGACCTCCAACCAGTTTCCAACCTCATTGGCATGCTTTAAATGGTTTCTCATTATCACATTTGATGACTTTGAAATACCCTCCTTACAACATGAGGACCTCCTTTCTTCATCACTTCCCAAATCAATTAAATTATTGTTAAGAGAGTAATGATCGACAATGAAACCAATATCAACATCATATCGTCTTATGCATTTAAGCATCTTTAGTTACCTGATACTATAATTTCTCAAACACCTTCCGTCCTTTGTGCTTTCAACGATGATGTCACCCTATACTAGGTATAATCATCTTACCTATCAAAATAGGTGTTAAAATCCTCCACAAGCTCTTCTATCTTGTAGAAGGATAGTTTCAAAGATATAATATATTGCTAGGTCATTCATGGATATGTGCTATGTATTGTATTCCAACAACACCACATCAATTTTTGAATTATGAACATGAGGTTAAAGCCTTTACATTTCTGTGATATGAATCCATTAAAATCCTATCACATTACCTACATGTATAATGACGTACTAAGTCCATTGCAAAAATATTTGTCTTCAAAAAAAGCTTCTAAAAGTTCTTCCATCCCATCATCCAAATGACTAGACGATCACTCCTTTGAATATGTCATGCGTCATATTTTGTTGGGGGAGTATCGTCTCCTAACCCTCAATACACTCCCTATGCCTAAAACATATGGGATACCCAACAAACAACCGCTCTATGAGCCCAACGTAGGAAGCATCATTTCCTTCAGACCCCTTTCCTTTGAACATAGCTTGTTTACAAAGGTATCAATTAACATTCATCTCACCTCGATGATCAACCACATGTAAAACCCTTCTCATCATAATTTTCATTCTTAGGAAAACCACAGTTCACCCAAACTTACCTCTACTACCATGTTTGGAAAGGCTTCATGCAGGTTGGTATGAACAGGCCACATGAATTACCCTTTAAAGGATAGAAATAACCTTAAAAGAAACATGGCCTCATATTCAAAATCTCTCCTTATAAATCATCACCATCAACATCTCGAATCTCAAACACCAAAGTGTCACCATTATTAGGATCAACTTCAAATGACGCTGACACACTGTATCCATCCCCCTAACATTTTTTATTCAATACTATTACACTTAGCTTCTAAAATAGCCAAAGAAATTATTTTGATTGATTGTGTGTCAAGAATTAATGTCTGTATTATTCCAATGTATATGGCATATATTTTATTAATAATATTTTAATCTATCAAATTTACGTTCAAATCTGATGAACAACACTGAGCAAGACCTTTCATGTTCCTTCACTGGTGCTCTTAGTGTTAAGGTCTTTTTGGGGCAAGAAATCCCTTGCCTAATTTTATTTGTATAGTTGTTAACGAGGCGTTAATGGGGTGATAACTCCCACACAATATCCTTCTTGAAACTATTGAATTTTCTCTTAGGACAATACTTTTACACGCCCGACATAACCTATCGTAGGTTCTCTCTTTGACAAGAATTCCATCTCCTTTTCCCGAGCTACTGCTGGTCTCCGTGGTTCGCAAAAGTGATACCTCACCCCACATCTGCCTAGGATTTTTTTCTTTTATAATTTTCATAACATTTTTTGATTTATTATGTGTTAGGATTTAATGCTCCCTATGTTCTAATGTATAGGATGTATATTTTATTAATAATATTTTAAGTTATCAAATTTACATTTAAATCCAATGATCAATGCAAAACAAGATGTTCCTTGATCCTTCATTGGTGCTCTCAATGTTGAGGTCTCATCAAGGTGAAAATTCCCTCACATGGTTTTGTTTTCACAATCATTAATGAGGTGTCAGTGCAAGGTAGAGAAATTACCTCTACCTCCGTACTTCCACTCTTTAATTCTCACCTAAGATAATATTTGTACACACTAGCCTAACCTCTCAGTAGGATCTCTCTTTGATGAGAATTTCATCTCCTAGCCCTATTGTTTTTGGTCTCCATGCCTCATAGAAATAAGACGTGTCCACCATGATTCCCTCCGAGAATTACATTTCCAAACTAGACATAAATAAACCTACAAGTGATTATAAAGGATTTATTCTCTCTTTTTCATCTTATCTTGAATTTTTGGGCCATGATGAAAATGAAAAAACAAAACATGTGGATGATTATAGTGTTTTCATCTCATTTTCCTTCTTTGATAATATATGTAAAACTATTGACATTGGAGATAAAGAAAGACATGGTTTGCACAAATGTATCATCAATATGAAGGAACAACCATCTACATCACACAACTTTGAGGGATTATATTATATTTCATGCGCCATTCTACATCACACAACTTTAGAGGGGATTATATTATATTTCATGCACCATTCTGTACATTTTACATCTATTTATTGCTCGCTACTTCACAAAGTACGATTGGAACAAGATCACCTAGGGCACATGATGCACACACACACACACTAAAACTACATTTGGGTCAAAAATGTAGTGCAATGCTCATACTAAGCCTACTATTTTTGGCAGCTAAGTTCTGTCTGACCCATTCATTTTCATTCTTATTTTTTAGGGTTTTTATACTTCTTTTGGTTTCTTTGCAGTCTTTCTAACATCTTTGATTATTAGAGACACCTAGCACCATGAAGTGAATCGATGTGACACATAACTAGGGTTTTAGACCATCTTCCAAACCTCTAAAACTCTATTCTAGACCTTTTACATAGACTAGGGTTCCCATTCTACAGCACCAAAGTGCCCAAAGTTGCCCAATCCTCTCTCAGTGCTCTAGTTTATCTAGATAGCTTGGATCCATACTTTTCGGGACCTATACACAATGTTCCCGATTCCAAATTATTTTGTGACACATTCCATGAACTCCTCTAATCATCTCGCTAGTTTCTTGCCCTTCTCTCACATTAGGTTCTCTACTTTTATTAGATTAGTTGTTTGGGTCATTTTCCATACTTGTTTATTGCATTCATTTATTGTATTTACATGTCATTCTAGACTAGATTAACTACCCTTATTTCTATATTTGTATTTAATCGCACTAACTGCAACATTGGAATCTCCTTGTCTTGACCCTCCGCAATTCTTCCGAGTGGTGACCAAGTATTTATAGAACTCTTAGATTCTAACTCGATCACCCTTAGTAACTAGCTTTCTTCCAAAGGTGTTTGTATCGCTTATCCCCTATCTAAAATATTTTCCTATCAATAGGGGTGGATGAAGTAGGTGTTGATGTCCCTAAATCACTAGTAGATTGGTAAGGAGTGATATTTTCAATGACGTGTTAATAGTCGATTGTAAATTTTGGAATAGTCATAACTCCATATCATCACAAAACATGACTAGCCAACAAACACATTCATCATCGGCTTCCTCACCTAGCCCGTAGGTTACACAAACTCCTACCACTACCTCTCCACCTTCATCCATTCATGAAACTTCCATCACTCCTCCTCTTGCATGCTTAGTGGGTGTCCTTCTCTCTAAAAATAATTTAATCATGTCTCAAAGCATGTTTTTTCACACAACCTACGTCTTCAATTCAAAATATAGTCCTATCCATCCATGCTTCTATCCCACTTATCAACACGAGTGTCATTGGTAGTACTCTACCCTTCTCACAACAAACATCCACTACGTGCTCTCAAAATATAGTTATATGTATTCTTAATAAATCCCATAACTATCACAACCCCCTATCAATAATACTATTCCTTTTCCCTATCAATACATCCAATCTTCACAACTATTAGTCTTGCAATACACTTATAATATCCCAACATGTATTCCTCCTCAACATATTCCATCTCCATACCACTTGCATCAACAAATCAAACTCACACACTTATAATCAAGACATTAATTATTATTTAAATATACATCCCCTCATAATTATCCCATGTAGGTGTTACTAATCATAATAGCCAACCTTGAAGCTACCACTATGGGACCTAAAAACAACCATTTATATGAATAGATCTCGTATTGAACTTATCAACCCATTTGTTCCTTTCAAGGCCTATCCTCCACACTAGGAACTCCTAAAATTCATCAAATTTTATAGTAAGGAGGACCCACAACAACATATCAGGGCCTTTCATCATGTATGTTATCTTATTGCTCATGACCAAGATCTCATGTTGAGGAAATTCCCTATGTCCTTGGTTGTCCTTGAATTTGATTGGTACAACAATATCTCACAACATTCTCTCTTATAATTTTCACAACTCACACAATTGCTCTTCGATCACTTCTCCATCAATATTAGTAAAATATATCCATCATTGAGCTTTATGCCATCAAACAATTTGAGGATGAGTCTGTTGTTTATTTCATCATTATACGACATGGAATTTTCAGCCGCCTATCGTTCTCTCTCCCACAAACCGAGTTGATCGATTTGTTTTATTGATCTTTACCAAACATATATCATAAAATCTTCAAATTCAATCCTTCCAAATGTGTTATGAGGCCTTGATCATGGATCAAAACTAGAACTCCGCGCCCTTGAAGATGGTATGGTTGAACTTGTGATATAAGAAACCGTAACCGGAGTCATCTTTTAAACATTCCTCAAAAAGATAAATCTAAAGGGTTTGTAAATGTGGCCATTTTAAAAAAACATTCAAAGGTCATTCAAAATCTAAATGATCCAAGCCTCAACATAAATACACACCTTTAGGGTAGTCGTATAACATTATATTTAATAAAATTTTAGTTGTTTGTATGATTATGCTCCATCCTATCCAACTCGTTGATGAATCCACTTCAAAACATCATGGTATAGGGACAATGATTATTGTAAATACCATCAAGTTTAGGGACATGACATCAAGAAATGTTGTTCATTCAAAAATTTCCTCCAAGACCTTATTGACCGTGGTGAGTTACAACTTGAATCTTGAAGGAACCTCCAAATCAAAATTTGGATGTGTTTAAAAATATTTTTGAATCATCCCCAACTAGTAATAAAACTTAATCCAATTTCATAGGGTCTCATCATACCATCAATATTGTCAACCAATCCACACCCACATCTACAACACGGTCCGTTTACACAACCGGAACATTGACCGAACAACATCACTCCTAATATCTCATCACCACTAAGATCCCAAGCCCATCCACATCACAACAATCGGACCCTACCACATCCACCACTAAAACTTCCCAAAATATTCCTTCAGATCACCTTGGAAAAGAAACCCATCATTGAAATATTAAATATCTCTTTCCAAAAATATGAAACCCAACACCAAGTCCAAAGTGTTGGTAATTGACACAAAAATTCACACATCACCTTCCTAAAAAGATAGAAATCTCACAGAAACTCATGATAAAAACACGCAAGGTAATATTTACTTACCTTCCCTTTCGAGAGCCTCCTCCTCATATAAATTTACTATCACCATTACAAAGTATATAACAGTCATGCTACCAACACATAAATGTGCCTCATGAAATACTACCCTAGCAACTTATATTCATAAACTGCAAAAATAATATGCCCCACCCTCCATCCTCACCATCGGGATATTACACCAAAATCCTTGAAAAACTCATTTGGTCATCGCAATAACACTCCCACCTATTTATACCTCTAATCCTCGAAGGTGTAAACCTTCCAGTATAAATATGAGGCATTTTACGCTTACCATAAAATACCAGACTCTACAAAGAGGACCTGAAAAGCCTTCATGCCATAGTTAGAAGTCTTGATAACAAATGAATTCTCCCTACGGATAAAAATCATCCCTCCACAGATAAAAATCATTGCTCCACCAACCTCAATTCAACCAAATCCAAACATCAAAACAAACCAACTCCATAAGTCCCTACACATATAAAAACCCAAACCATCACTACATATCATATTTGGTAAAAACAAGGATTATCAGTAATAAATCCCTCACTTTCGAGGATAAGTGACGTCCATATAACCACTAAAACTAACGGTATATTATAAAACTAATGTGTATATTATTACGCAACACCTCAAGCTCAATCCACCACATCTATACAAAACACGGTCCTTAAATAATTACATCAAGATCCTCTCAAGACTTCACTTTATGATCTTGTTCAAAATTCTCCTCAACATCACCAAGCAATGATTGAAGCCCTCCAAACCATTTCAACTACATCATATGACCCCCAACCATTTTCCAACCTCGTTGGCATTCTTAAAATGGTTTCCGTTATCACATTTGATGACTTTGAAATCCCCTCCTTACAACCTGAGGACCATGACCTTCCTCTCTTCGTCACTACCCAAATCAATGACATTCTCGTCAAGAGAGTAATGATCGACAATGACACCAATATCAACATCATATCATCTCATGCATTTAAGCATATTTAGTTACACTCGATACCATAATTTCTCAAACACCTTCAATCCTTTGTCTTTGTGAACGACGATGTCACCTTATACGAGGTACAATCATCCTACCTATCAAAATAGGTGTTAAACTCCTCCAAAAGCTCTTCTATCTTGTAGAAGGATAGTTTGAATATAATATATTACTAGGTCATTCATGGATTTGTGCTATGCATTGTATTCCATCAACACCACATTGATTTTTAAAGTATTAACATGAGGTTAAAGCCTTTACAGAGTTCTATTGATATGAATCCATTAAAATCCTATCACATTACCTACATGTATAATGACGTATACTAATTCCATTGCAAAAATATTTTTCTTCAAACCAAGCTTCTAAAAGCTCTTCCATCCCCTCATCCAAATTACCAAACGATCACTCTTTTGAATATGTCATGCGCCATATTTTGTTGGGGAGTATTGTCTCCTAACCCTCAATACACTCCCTATGCCTAAAACATATGGGAGACCCAATAAACAACCGCTCTATGAGTCCAACATAAGAAGCATCATTTCCTTCAAACCCCCTTTCCTTTGAACATAGCTTGTTTACAAAGGTATCAATCGAAATTTATCTCACCTCGACGATCAACCGTATGTAAAACCCTTATCATAATATTTTTTATTCGTAGGAAAACCACAATTCACCCAAACTTACCTCTACTACCATGTTTGAAAAGGCTTCGATCTGGGTTGGTATGAACAGGGCCACATGAATTACCCTTTGAAGGATAGAAATAACCTTACAAAAACATGGCCTCAAATTCAAAATGTCTCTTTATAAATAATCATCATCAACATCTGAATCTCAAACACCAAAGGTCACCATTATTAGGATCAACTTCAAATGATGATGACACTCAGTATCATCCCCCCTAACATTTTTGATTCAATACTATTACACTTAGCTTCTAGAATAGACAAAGCAATTATTTTGATTGATTGGGTGTCAAGAATTAATGTTTGTATTATTCCAATGTATATGGCATATATTTTATTAATAATATTTTAATCTATCAAATTTACGTTCTAATCGATGATCAACAACGAGGAAGACCTTTCATGTTCCTTCACCGGGTGCTCTTAGTGTTAAGGTCTTTTTGGGGCAAGAAATCCCTTGCCTAATTTTATTTGCATAGTTGTTAATGAGGTGTCAATGGGGTGATAACTCCCACACAATCTCCTTCTTAAAACTATTGAATTTTCTCTTAGACAATACTTTTACTGGACTGACATAACCTATCGTAGGTTCTCTCTTTGAAAAGAATTCCATCTCCTTTTCCCAAGCTACCTACCGGTCTCCGGGCTTCGCAAAGTGATACCTCACCCCACATTTGTCTAGGATTTTTTATTTTATAATTTTCATAACATTTTCTTGATTGATTATGTGTTAGGATTTAATGCTCCCCATGTTCTAATGTATAGGGTATATTTTATTAATAATATTTTAAGTTATCAAATTTACATTTAAATCCACTCTTTAATTCTCACCTAAGATAATATTTGTACACACTAGCCTAACCTCTTGTAGGATCTCTCTTTGATGAGAATTTCATCTCCATAGCCCTATTGTTTTTGGTCTCCATGCCTCATAGAAGTAAGACGTGTCCACCATGATTCCCTCGAGAAGTACATTTCCAAACTAGACATAAATAAACCTACAAGTGATTATAATGGATTTATTCTCTCTTTTTCATCTTATCTTGAATTTTTGGCCATGATGAAAATGAAAAAACAAAACATGTGGATGATTATAGTGTTTTCATCTCATTTTCCTTATTTTATAATATATGTAAAACTATTGACATTGGAGATAAAGAAAGACATGGTTTGCACAAATGTATCATCAATATGAAGCAACAACCATCTTTGATCTTCTCTCCTTCTCAAAATAATGTTATATTGCTCTTAAATCTATATATTCACTCTCATACACTAAAGGATACTTTTCCATCAATCATTTTTCTTTCATATCCTCCTTTACATACGAAATAGTTAACTCTTTTGTACCCATCGTTGTTCCCATTGCATTCCTTCGAGTTTGATTGCTAGTTAGAAATATAATTTTATCCTTAAGATAGGGAAACACCATATAATACTCCTTAAGGAAGGAATAACTCCACAAGATCTCCCAATACGATAATTCTACTTTGATGGTGATACCTCCAAATCCTTCTACCAAATAAAATAATCTTCACATACTTGGCATATTTTAAAATAATTCTATCTCCTTTATATAGGCATATATTACTCTTATTGGATGGGAAACACCTAATCTCAACGTAGGTTGACTCATTACCCAACATAAAAAAAAATCCATTAGTTATCTATTTGGTCCCTCATATATTATAAATATAAAAATGGCTAAGGGGATGCATGCCACATGTCAACATATATGTCACCCTATATACATTATAATATCATCTCACTACGTGATCTGATAGTTAATTATTATTAGATGTTTATATCACAATTTAATTATTCAAAAGGTGAATGTACACTACTATTAACATATTGCAAGGCATAAGTTGTTCACACATTAATACATCTTTAGTTTTTATAAATAATGTAACCTTAATTTCTTTATTTGTTAACCCAATTGTATAATTAATTTTTGAGATTATTTTAAATTTGGATTTCATGAATTTTAAAGTACTCTTTGCAAGACTATATTTTAACCTCAAATGGTAATATATAGTAGAATTTAAATTTAACTATATATTTTAAATATAAATTGATATCTCTTAACATATCTTATATAGATGAATGAGGATATTTAGAGTCTTAGAAGTAATTCCACTATATTTTTGTATTTTAATAGCCAAGGAGGAAGAAATATATTTGTACCCATGTAGGAAGAGAGGTTAATGCTTTGAGAAATGAAACATACACATCCTACAAGAAATCAGCCATTATATTGTTAGAAGCACAACCACTCGAGAGGGGGTTAAATCAAGTGTGCAACAAAAATTTCATTTACCTATTCATTAACATCCATCAACCATTCAATTTAACTTAACCATGCATTCACCAAGAATCATAACCAAACATGAGCAACAAGAACACAAGAACACCAAATATAAGTGGGAAACCCTTAAAGGAATAAAACCCATTGAAATAAATATTTATTACAACAATGAATCAAATTTAGTTGAGCACCAACCCCTAAGTTTAGTGAGGCACCAACCCCACAAGGAGCACCAACCCCTAGATTTAGTAGAGCACCAACCCTACATGGAGGCACAAACCCCTAGATGACTCAACACTAACTCAGCCACCTAAATTTGTTTTTCACCTCTAGAATTTTTCCACAAAACTGATGATGACACCTATTTAGCTCTCCTTTCTTCTATCTTCTTCAAATATGCCTTCTAGGCTTCCTCACTCAAGAAATTATTCACCAAGATGATTAGGTCATCTAACCTATCTCTCCAAAACAAAACACCATATAGAACATCATGAAACAATCTCTACCCTATCTTGATGGTCACAAATACCTTCTTCACCTCTTCAAACTACCTTCTTACTCACTCTTTCTCATACTCACCCAACAACAACAAATAGGCCTAAGAACTTGCTTATATACATGAATCAAGCATCAAATACACTAGGTCAGCCATCATAGGAATACATCATTAACAAAACTTTAAAAAAATCTTACATAACTTTCCCAAGACCAATATAGGTTGGAAATAACATCTAGAAGATACATTTCTCATTAGGTGTCAATTAGGCCTAATGCACTCAAACTTCCCTCTCGCCAAAACCAAGTCTTCTTGAGCTAACATGACCTTAAAAAAACATATGAAACCACTTAGACATGTTTTATAATTCCACTCCATGCCTCCTACAATATTTTTAAACTCTACACCATCAAATAATGTTATGAATCCACCATTAGGATCAATTATCCTCACTAGGTTTGTGACCTACAAAACCAATCTTCAAAGATGAAGCTCAAACCATCATCAAATCACCTCAACCATAAAAAAATGACACATGAATATAAATATAATGACCTCAGGTTCATCACAAAATTCTTGTAGCACCATCACTCAGGGCTTAGAGGCCCAATAACATCTCTGAACCATGCCACAAAAATCGCCAAACTCCCCAAAAAACCAAGGTATTGTAGAATTGAATTCCACAAACATCTTAAGGGATAAAGCTTATTCTAAAACCACCCTATACATAAATAATGACTTCCATACTTACTCAAACATCAATTTATTCATTTGGTCTAATGCAAAACTTGAGATAAAACACAACTTCTTCATAAACTTGCAATTTACTATTGGGTCTAATCACTTTCATCATGACACCTAAATGCCACTTGGAGAAATTTGAAGGAGTCTTATACAACCTCCAATCATCATAATTTTTCAAAAATCCATTATGTGAAATTTATAACAAGTTCTTCTCCATCGCTATATAACTAGGGTTTAAGGAGGATTTAAGACCACCTTACCTTCTTAACGATTATTCATAAAGTTACGCCCTTAATTTATGAACTAATTATTGGAGATACTTATTAATAATCTTCCTAACTACCATGAAGAGATTGGTCTCCTAAGCGGACTTCACACATGTCAACCATCATAAGAAATTTCTTCTCGAGTTGGGTTTCTCACCTTCTAGAAGATGGGTAGAGGAAAAAAATTCTTACAAATTCCTTTAAACCATGTCCTAAAACTTTGTACAAACCTCTAAGAAAACCTATTACATCTTTCCCAATGTTCACTTTTACAACTTCAAGCTGAAATATGATCTTCTCATCTCATTTGGCCAACTAGGGTCAAGAATAGGTCTAGTTGTAGACCTAGAAAACATGACTAAACTCTGTATACACACTCTTAGACGCTTGTGAGTCTCTCGGCACCTCATCCTCATGATATCCATACTCTCATGTATTTAACCAGCTTATGCATACCTGTGAACCACCATGACATACCATCCTACTTCATGTATGCTTTGACTAGGCCTCCTAACTAGGCTTCGATCACCTATACCTTCAAGTCTGCTTTACTCTTGTACACCTACAAGGACCCTCGACAAGTTCCATGACATCACTACAAAATCCTCCTATCATTGTATCATCTCTGTAAGCCACTACACCTACTCAAGACACCATGCCACATCATCAATGAGACCAAACAACTCAACTTACCATGACAATAATGAATGACACTACAAATCAACCTTCATGTTCCTTTCTCCTTTTGACATCAATGAAAACACAACTTGCCAACATATATTAGTAAGAGGGCTACTTATATTGTGGCATCACCTTCATTGGTGCAAGGATCATGATATGTTGACGTTATATATTATCATTGTTCAAGATAACCAAACAATGTGGGTTTAATTTAATAATTGAATTAGGATTTTTAGAATCATAGAAGCAATTGCAAGATGGATTGAAGAGGCATCTCGACTTAAATATTAAGGTATCTATTTAAAGGCCATTTTACATTATTTTTTTATTTAAGATATTTATACACATTTTAATCCATTTATCTATATTTTAATATATCAAAATAAATTATTGAGAAAAAGTATAAATGTATTATTAAAAATATGAACAATTTTAAAATGAAAATAATTATACGGCTAAATTATAATTATGTCTATAGATGTTTATTTATTGTGATACCTAAGATGGTATAGTGCAAATTAATGGTTGGGAGTTCCACTTGCATGAGTGGACGACTATCCGAAAGATTGTGGATGTCGATTAAGGGAATTAGAGAATTTATTTTCATTGTTAACATTTTATTTAAGGATTTTCTATATGCATTGTTCTTCACATATGTAGAACAAATACATTGAATTGCTCTAGTTGGGGTTTGGTGATGTGTTAATTTCGCTAGGATCAAGGGTTAGTAGTTATCTCCATCTTGTGTTTTATTGTGCAAGAAGATTTATTATGATTAATTATGTCATCTATTGAATTTTATTATGCATATTGTCTCATTTATCTATTAGTTTTGAATGGGAAATGTGGTCTCACAATTTACTTGTGAAGGTGTTAGGGGAGATAAATTGAACCTTTTTGCAGAGTGGAGGTATCATTTTTAGCATTGGTTTCTCATTTGTTGCCCTTGTTTCAACGTTTATTATAATGAAGTGGTTAAATTTCTAAATACTATTTTAAAGAATTGCATAATGCCCTTAATTTTTATCTCAAGATTTCAAAGGTTTCAAATAGTTGTATAAAATTTGGAGGTTTGGTTTTTCTTGGTGGTTCTCTGCTTTTTGTAGGTTTTCATTTTTTCATATTTTTAACTTCCATTTGATATCACTCTTTTTGTGTCATCTCATACTCTTCTTTATCCCGTATTATTATGCTATCACAGAGGTTTTGATGGGCTCTACAATTTATCAAATGCAACTAATTTGTGTTGGGGTAATTGATAGTCATTATATAATTATGTTGAAATAAGTGCTTGAACTATTCAACCAAATCTTTGTGTTCCATCTAACTTGTCTCGATACATATATTTGCCTCCTAGATGGCCTAGCATCCTTTAAAGTGTAATGTTACTCATGGTGAATAAATGCTTGCTTTGTAAATTTTATATTTGTGAACAAGAACAAGAATCAATAATTTTATTTATATGGTTTACGAGAGTATGTCCATCTTTATTCAAACTTCACAATGTTTTGGTTAAAAATGTAGAAGCATTGTTGACATGTTGTAACTAAGTGGACATTTTAAACCCTTAGGGAAAAATTAATAAAAATTTATTTTTTAGATAACTTTAATGGAAAAAATATGAAATGCTAGAATTCTTGATAAACGCTTAAAAATATAGAATTTATATAGAAAATGAAAATCGTAAAATAAACAATAAAAAACATAATTTTCATTTAATTTTCAATCCATTTTTTTAGAAATAACATATAATTGTACACATGAAAATTTATCGTAAATAACATCCCGGATGGTTGAAAAATGCCTAAAAAGATGCAAAAGACAGGTTCGTAAGGTACAAATGGTTTATAGGGTTAAGGATAGCACTTTAGTTATCGCACATAGTACTATATATTTCATACAAATCAATGTAGCCATTGTCACGACATTCTGTAGCAATTATACAAAATGTTGTCGTAGTCATACAAAATATGGTAACATGATTCACAAACTAAAAAATATTTAATAATATTGTTGAAATCGGAACTCCTTTGTAACTTTTCATTTCACAGGAGTAATCCATGAAAGAAATTACTCACATGAATACGAGGGTTTTCGTCCTAAAATCCATTTTCCCAAATGGTGTTCATCATAGGTCATAAATATGAACAAGCATTCAATCTCAAGCAACTAGGGTTTGATAATAATTGGAATGCCCCTTCCTCTTTCCCAAACCCTTCTTTTATAGACACTTTTGGGAAAATAAATATTATTTTCTATTTTCTCCTTTTCCCCAAAATTTAATTCAAAGTGACTTAAAATAATATCACTTTGTACCCCATGCCTAGTGTCACTTTAGAAAACATCTTAAGTCCCTTTTTAAAATCACTTTAAGGAACATTTTAATGTAATAATAAAATATAAGTTGCCTTTTTATAATATTAAAGTTACTTTTTGAACAACTTAAATTAAATTATTAAATTATTTCCTTAGTCCAAAAAAGAGACATGATAATTTTCCCTTCCCAAAAATTGCTTGTCCTCAAGCAATGTTGGTTCAAATGTAAACTCCTCTAAACCAACCCTACGATAAATACTTTGGGATCCTAAATCATCCTTGGGAGCTTGCAATTCCAAATGGCCCACGGAGGGTTCACTTAGTAAAAGTATGGTATAACACGTTCATTTGAAGGGTATTAAAGAATACCCTTAATTCTAGTTTTACCTCTAATTATTTAATTGATAATACCCCCTCCCGTTATATTATTAGAATGAAAATACCCCTATTTTTTCCATGTACCTTACTTACCCATTTTCCCATGACAATTTTATTTACCCCTTTTTATTTCTACCCTAATATATTAAACAGAAAATATATCATATTTCTCACTCAATTTTTTTTTCTTAATATGCATTTTCTCTCGAAAGATAGTTTGAAGCCATTCAAGACCTATTACCAATTACCTTATAAATGTTAAGCTTTAATCATTTATCAATAGTTCTTCAAATAATTAAGATGATGAAATAATATTACTTGTGTTGAAAAGCATACTCAATCTTAGTTTTCTACGATCTTATTATTTCTTGGTTAAGAATCTCTTAATTGAGATTTCTTTATTCAAAAAGAGATTATAATTTAACTTTATGACCACACTCCTTAAATTGTAATTTTAAGGTATTTAGTTTTTAAAACTAGGGTTCAAATGTTTTAGTTTTATATTAAAATTAAACCTCCCTTTCCTTTGGCCCACCTCTCTAACCTACCCCCAATACATGATTAAAAATATTAATAAATTAAACCCTTTCACCCCCTCATATCTACTAGTATATTGACTTTACTTTTATTAATTTTAATTACCTCAATATGAACTCACGTGCTAGGATATTGCCTAGCTAATGAATCCCCCGTAAAATGGCCCCACCTAATATTGCACCCTCAATACTTGCATCAATTTTTTTGCTTGCAATTCTTTGTTGCCTCGGAGAATTTGAAATCGTACTCTAAATCAGAATTCCCTTTTCCTTCGGAATCACATGACCTCCTTTGTTTATCATGTTTCTTTGTAGTGAAAGTGCTTAATACCACAATTTTTTTCTATTAGCACATTATACCTAGAGCGATGATTCATCTACCCGCTGAAATATGACTTACGTAATTTCTCTTTCATACATCTTGGGGTGGCTAACATGTTTGAGCTTGAATCCAAACTTATGATGTGTTGGGTTCCTTCATTGGGCTACCTTTTGTGAAAACCCATTGTTTGCAACATTTTGGAATTCAGTATAAGGTGTATCAAACACTCACTTGGATCCCATATTAATATTGGAAATTCACAATTTCCAATCCTCATTGTAATGTAGTTAGCTTCTAATGCTTTTCTCTCGGTATAATGAAGATTATTGATTTGGTCTAGATTAAATAAATAAAATAAAATAATAAGCTTCCCTTTTTTATTTGATTACAAACATATGTATATATATAGGATTTACATCTCATATAATATAGGAGAGCTATAAATCTCCTATAACAACTCAAACATTTACATAGACGAGTTGTTTTTCAACAACTTGTAATATCCTATAAATGTATAAACCTATTTACATGGGATTGTTATTACTAATAACTCACCCATATATATATATATATATATATATTCTCACAAATTTTATATTATGTCATCCCATAATATGAACACCGATAGGATTATTCCTAACAGGATGAATTGAAAGCCCTACCCTAGGTGGCGCTTCTCCAATAGTCTCAATGAGTGAATCTAAGATAGTTAAATCATGAATCGGTGGGATCTATAAAGAGTACTAACAATTGTGATATTCTCAAGGTGTTTTTCTTGTTGCTCTTCAATTCCTTGCAAAATTGTCTCGATTATGACCAACTCGGAATTTACATCTTAAGGCTTCCCTTAAAATTGTTCTTCATGGAATTTTTTTCTCTCCATTCATCTCAATAAAAACTCCTAGAGCAATTTGTGCTTCTTTTGTATTATGCAATGAAGAAGAGACTAAACTAAATGTCATAGTGTGGGAATCAACCCTTTCCTAAATATCCTCATAGGTAGTTAAATCATCTTTTACAATTTCGATGACCATTATATCCTATCTTTAATCACACGTAGATATTATGATTTAATTGTTTCGAATGCACTCTTTACTATTTTCAAATCTATAGGAATGACTATATGCTTAGTGCTAGCAACATTTATTTCACCCATAGTGATGTTATCAACCATAGTTTGAGCATTCGCAAACTTAGAGTTAGATCTTCAATGATTTTTTCGTACTACCCAACTTTGTTATTACTTGTACTATAATGCCCACTTTAAAACAACCACTTGAGACCCAAGAACAACCTAGGATTAGTTAGGAAAATTATGGAATAATTTTTTTAAGAGTGTCAACAACTAGGTTACAAGGCAACAGTTAGCACAACAAGATTTAAGACCAACTATAAAGAATGACTTATATAATTTCCTCTTACATCTATTATTAACAAAACACAAGGTCAAAACAAGGGGTTAGATTAACCACTTAGGTTAGGAGAGTAATTTCTTACTAACCCACTCCCTAACAGGCTTAAAAGATTCAACTTGATTTTTCACAAAATTAATGCCATCAAAACTTCCCTAAATCATTCCCATTGGATAGAAAATTTTCTCACCTTTCCAACGATATAAAGAAGTCCTCCTAACTCCTTATATTTTTCAAGTTATGGGCCAACCTTTCAGGACTTTGAGGGGGAAATTTTCCCAAATGAGAGTCCGCGGCCTAGGGGTAAAATTTTCCCATGCGTGGGCTGGCGGAGCGGGAAGAACTTGGCACATTTTCCCTTCTTGTGCACAAAAGCATGATTTACCTCCACGCACTGTGATCCCGAGAAGGACACATGTTGAGCCACTGATTGGTCGGCCGGATTGTCGAGTCATCGGAGCGGATTAAAACATCAAGTCTCTAGGTCACAAAGCGCTAAGGGATCGATTTGATCGGTGCCCCCACCGATGCCATAATTTCCATTTACGATATCTTTAATTGGGTGAAAACAAGTTCTTCAAAAATGCAAAATACAGTTCACCATTTTTTTGGTTTGCTAGGGTTCTCACCTACCGCCATAATGAGATGAATTAAATACAACCTAGAGGTGGTTGGGGTAGATTTGGAATTCCTCTCTCTTCCCTCTCTTATTCTTCCTATAAATTGTAAGGAGGGGCTTATTTCTAAAGGTTGGACATTCTTGTTTTACCCCTCCTTCTTCTCTTTGGCAGTGAATTAAAACATCAAGTCTCTAGTCGTAAAGCACTAAGGGATAGATTTGATCCGCGCCCCGCTTGACACCAAAATTGCCATGTGTTGCGCTTTGATTGGCGCAAGGAAAAATAGACTAGTAGGGGTGACTTGAAAATTAAGATTTTAGGGTTAAAAGTGCTAGGGTTAAAAATTTGCGTGTGCCTCCGCCGATTGCAATGATGCCATGTGTCACAACCCTATTGGTTGTGGGTGACAGATGCGGTGGGGAAAATTTAGGATTTTCGCCAAACCAAGGTTTGAAGTTTCAAAGTGAAAATTTTCTCTACTTCTCCTTATCGTCATCACCGGGTGAATCCACGTGTCACCCAATGATTAGATGTAGGCTAAGCGGGGTGGCGGAGAATGCAAGAGATTTATCCAAAAACGGGTTAATGGTTAAAAAGCACACACGGGCCGCGCGTTCGCATGAGAGGATATTTCCAAGGTAAGGTGGGAATGCGGGTCATGGAGATAAAAAGGAAAATAACATTAAGTTCGAAATTCCTCCACCACCTCCGCTTGAAGCCACGTGGCGGCATACGATTAGGTCATGCGGGTTAGCGGGGATGCGCGGAAGATGTGAATTTTTTTCCAAAGACAATTCTCTCAAAAAAGTTAAGTTAGAAAAATTTGCCCCTCCATGCCATGCCATGTGGCAATACCTGATTGGATGTGGGATGGCGGAGGCAGTGGGAACTTTTGGGAAATTTTTCCAAAGTTCAAAATCAAATTTTTAACAGTTAGATTTTTTTTGAAGGCCAAATTGAAGTAAAACTTCAAATGGCCATAACTTTTGATAGAGAGCTCATATTTGGGAAAACGAGGACTTTTTGGAAATATCTCAAAGTCCTCTTTGCATAGGAATCATTAATTTTTGATTTTGATGAAGTTTATGTGTTCAATTTTGAGAAAATGATCTCAAGGATTTTACTGAGCAAACTAGTAACTTTTAAGTTGGAGAATTTTGTTCAATTTGTCTTTCATTCCCCTTCAACATGTTAAATAGACATGGAGGTCTCCATTAGGAAGGTTTTAGGATAGATTGCAAGTGTGAATTTATAGGATTTATTTTCATTTCGAAATTTCAAGTTTTACACAGCAACAAAGCCTACATTTTGCCTTTGCTTGATTTGGGAGATTTATTAAAATTTATCAAGTGATTTAACTTGGTTTGGGAACGTTTTACCTCATTAAGCCCAATTGAATTTTTTTTTTTGCCTCTTATCTAATGCAGGGTTTTTTTCATCATTTGACAAAGAAATTTTGCCAGTATACAATGAAGTAAACCGTTTATCCATTTCCAGAAAATAGAGATTGATTTATCTCTTTTACCAAGCATTAAACATTGAATTTCATTCCTTTCTAGTCTTAAATGATTTTATTTTCTTCAATCAAACATTCAAACAAGAAAGCAATTTCAATTCTTTCCACGATCCTATATCTCAAATAAGGAAGAACTATTCAATTTCTTCTCACGTATTTCTCCTTTCAACATTCCAAAAAAAGATTTCATATTGCATGTAAAACACATATTTCCAAAGGAAGAGATATCATATTCAAACAAGGTAAAACAATTCCATTACTTCAATTGAATTTCTTACAACTTCTTTTCCAAGTATTTTCAAAGTAAAACATACAAGTACGTATCATTCTTTCCCAATTATTTCCACATTCGAGAAAATAAAGTATAACTCTTTTACATTTCCATTTCAATCTTTCATTATCAATACAAGTATCTTCTCAAATCAAATAACATATAGATCATCCACTTCAAGTGGGAAAGGTTACAATGAGTTTTATATCAACAAGGGACTATAAAATCTGTCCATTTTTCTTGCTCTAGAACAGCAACATGCTGGTTTTCTTCATCTTCCAATTGATCACAACAAGAATAGGGGGAAAGGAAACACTCTCCACCCAACCAAGATATCCAATGAGAAGGGAGAAGCCATCCTTCCTCATTGGCCCCCGAGCCCCAACCATAATGAAATAAGAGGTGTGATTCAACTCATGGCAACAAGGCTTCCACAAACACACATGCAACATTTCACATTAAAAACATAGTTCAAGAAGAATGTAGTTCACAACTACATTAAATACATACAAACAAAACTAAGGCTTCATCAAGCAAGCCAAAAGAGAAAGGAACTATGGGGAAGTTTCTTATGCCTCCCAATGGGAAATGGGAATCCACCTAAACAACCCACCAAAATAATTCATCTCACATATCCTTATGCCCCCCAAAATTTCTCCCTTATGCCCCCCCAAGAGTAAGAAATGCAAGCTATTTCTTTTCCATGTTGGATCCCAATCCCAAACTCCCTCCACAATAAAACTGATGCCATTGGCATTCCCTTATGCCCCCCACATGAAATCCCCATAGCCTTCTCCTACACCATTTCCTAGGCAATCTACCCAACTAGCCAATAAACACACAAAAATATTCACCATTTCATACATGCATAAAAGAGAAAGAAGCATTTTTAAAGGGTCAAGTTCCTACCTCTCCATAATGGAGTTTGTTCCAAGAACAACAAGCTTTCCAATGCCAAAATATAGTCCAAGATCAGCAACAAACAAGCATGCAATGGTCTCCAATCTCATTCCAAAAGCAAGAACTCCAAAATAGCAAGGAATTCGACACAAGAGAAGTATGCAAAAGTTCAACAACACAAAACAAGGAAAGGAGTTCAAATTTTAAAGGAGAGGGAAGAGAAGAGGATGATGTGGATCCCCTCGTGGGATGCCACATCACACTTCCTCAACCCCAAAACAAAATTCAACGTCGTTCCCCATGCATAATAAATAAAACGACAGATTTACTTACACACTCCAAAACAAACCCATACCCCAAACGGACTGAATTTAAAACATGTAAGAGAAGTGCAATAAAAACTTACAATTAGTCATTTGAAATGCATTAAGAAGGTCTAAAATCAACCCCAAACCATAGGTATGGTTGGTAATCACAGGGTCAATACCAAAATTTTCTTACTATATAATCAAGAGCTTGAACCTACTCTAATACCGCAATCAACCCTGGCTGAGGATCACCATTTACATGTTTTATAGCCCCTTGGTGTCTATGGAGGCCTAATGCATGTTTTGTATGAAAGAAAAACCCTTAAAGGACTTCCTTGATCAGAGATGAGCTAAGGTGATCATTTTGTGACCATAGACACAATGTATAATAGATATGTAATGCTCCTACATTCATATACATGACTGTCCCAAGATACAAAATCTATTGATAAGGTATCTAGCATATGTTACCTTTTGATATTTCTTACCATACACTTTACTCCCAATGGAGTTCTTCTTTACTACAGTCACAAGCTCTTTCTTAATTGATTGAACATGACCAAAACAACAACCCAATGTTTCAAGTTCCTTTATGGATGCTCAAGCATCTCTCTACTAGTGTGCAGTCCCAATACTCTGCCCTCAAGACTGAACTTAGTCTAAAAGCATCCAACTCAAACTCTTAATACTCAATTAGTTGGTTCCCAGGGCATACCAACAGCTAACAGACCTCCCTTCACAATGGTTGAGGTATTCATGAGTTCCATATACTGTCCTAGATCTAGGTTTTCTCTTTATCACCTCCCTTTTTTTGAAGTGACTTATACTGCCCTAGAACCCCTGCACAGTCCACATTTACTCCAAATCACTGGTAGATTTCTCTCTAGAATCATGGAACACATTAATAATACTAGGATAGTCATCTTCCAACTTCCTTGCACAGTCTTGAACTCTAATTCTTCTTGAAATTAGTCCTTTCACTATCTTATTGTGGACTAACACAGTCCTAGACCACTGTACAGTCTCCTTATAGCTAGAGGGAAGGAATTTCCCTTATGCCTATATGCCCAATGTCATTCATATTCAACAAATATGCCTGGGTAAGTACCCTCCCATTCCTTATCAGTGGGTTTTCATCATATTGTATCTATCTCCTTCATGTTACCAGTCCTCTTTTCTTGTCAAATACAGTCCTAATCCTGTGCAATCATCTTTTATATACTAACAAGGTGATAACTTCATGCATTCAAACCTGAGATCATGCAAATACATTCCATATATCCCTATTTTGTCCATCTTATCAATCCATCATCATGATTAGCAATGCTATAAAGCAAAAACTGTGCATGTTCTTTGTTTGACTGTAACAATACAACACTGTTATATCTCGAATATACAGTCACTTATAGCTTGAGCGACACAAGATCATTCTTCACCAAATTTGGATGGTCTTTAGATCATATCAATGCAGAGATATTGTAAAAGTTTCAGGTGATTCTATCCATGAAATGAAAAGATATACAAAGCCCTAGTTCAGGCCCGAGAGGCAATAATTTGCTATAAAATTCAAACTATACATTTTCAAAACATACAAAATTTATCAATGTGATCCAAATCACCTGTAGAGTCTTTCCATACTGATAATCAAGAGAGTTACATCATTTGAAGGTCATGGAGGGTTTTGACCTTGCTGTCCTGCCAGGGTTCTTGTACACAGTCCACTGAAACAAGCTATTTCATGCATTCCAGAGTATAACATCTTCTTCCAAACATCATACACATGTTGTTACTCATTGTTCCATCCTTCAAAACCTTGAGAACCCCCTGTCCTCTTCATCTCCATCGAATCACCTATGAAATAGGTATTCATTAGCTAAGAATAGACCCTCTAAAGCTCCTAAACTGACTCCTAAGCCAACTCACACTCCTAGGAAGACTCAACCATCTTCTCAACATAGAAATCTTGTGTATATCACCTTGATACTCTCCTATAATCCGTACAAGGAAGCTATTACATGATGTCAAGGCTTAAAATGACCTTAATTAGCCTATATTACTTCTTAAATGCCAAGTCAAGTCACCTTACCAACTTCTTACAAGCATATATTCATTTTTACAACATATTTAACTCTAACACACCTAAAAACATGTATCATGGTCTTATATGACCTTATTATGTGTTGTTCCTTGATGCTCCTGCATCAGAGTGCCCTTGAGAAAAGAATTTGAGCTCCTGCTCAAATAGTTCTTCTTCTTTCTTGTCTTCCAATTCATCCTTATTGCATTTGCTGGTATAGTTTGTCTCCTCCATCTGCTCTTGCATTTCCTCTCCTCAATTCTACTCTTTTTGCTTGCTCCTTGCTTCATCTTCCTCTTCATGGTCTTTGTCTTCAATTCTGCCTCTTGTTGGTCTTCTATCTCCTTCACTAAGTATGTTAACTCTGGTTTGTGTTCATAACAGCATGTAGTTACAGCTCCTTGATCATTGCTAAGAATGTTCTCATAAGACTTAATAGTCTTCTCCACCTGCTCTATCAATAATACTCTTTCTCTTTCATTTTTGGCGTTTTGATAAGCTTGCTTCACCTTAGGAATGAAGTGAAGGTCTGCAATGCAAAAATCTACCTCCTCAGCCTGTTTTGAAGGTTCATATGCCTCCTCAACTGAAATCTGATTCCCTTCTACCACCTCTTCACTTGTCTTATTTTTATCTCTATCTACATGAGTATCCTTGTCTTGATATATGACTTCCTCTAATGCTTTTAGTTCTTCTTTCAGCTGTTCCATGCTTATGTATTCAAAATCATACTTTGGTGCTTCTCTACCTTTAAATGCCTCAATTTCATCATCACATGTGTCTTCTATATCTTCTTGTTCCTCTTGTCTCATGAACTTTCTCATTGAATCATACACTTGATTCATCTCTTTGTCTGCCAAACCTGCATTCACAATATTAACAACACCATTAGAAGTAAAGGGTTGAGGCCATGAAGCCTCTTGAATGTCTACAGAGTGCTCTTCTTCTCCATTTCTTTTTGTTTTTTCATTGACCATTTTCAACTTGGTCATTTTCATTCTTTCTCTCTCTTGATCTGCTTCCTCCTTCTCTAGTTCCTCTTTCCTTAATTGTTTCATTTCTTGCAACTTTTCATGCTGCTCTATCCTTGGCAACACCTCTTCTCTCTCCTTCTTCTCACTGTTCTCCTTCTTCTCTCAATTTCCTGATTTCTCTCTATTTTCGTTGTCATTCTCTTCATCAACTCTTCTAGTATCTTCATTTCTTCTTCCAAGTCAGCTCCATCAACTTCTCTTTCATCTTCATCATATATAGGACCTGTTTTGTCTTCATCCTTCTCTGAACTCTGACTTCCCTGACTGTACTCAGCTCTTGCTTCACCATCTTTTGAAGACCTTCCACTTTCCATTACTTCATGTTTGATGACTTTGTACTGCTGCTCCTTGAAGCTCTTAGCTTGCCATACCTTGTTCTGGATGACCTTAGGTTGATACACCATTTGTTTTTCATGTTTTCTTCTCCATTCATGAGTTAGACCGTGTTTGTACTCATTTCTACTCTCTTGTGCACCGCATACTGGACTGATTTTATCTTGTAAACTGAATTTTCCTCCATACCTTGCCTTGGTTCTTCATGACTGAGCTCCAGTTTGATGGTCTCTTCTTGGTCTCTACCTTCTCCTCTTTGTCCTTAGTTTTCTCAAGCCATTTAGGCATCACATAACCATGCTTGATCTCTTTGGGTAGCATATACTTCTGATGACCTGCTGATTTATCTTCATTCCTTATTTCCTTGAGCCTTCTAGGCATTACATGATCACACACATCTTCTTGTGTTAACCTCTTATCATTATCTTGCTCTAGGTCTTCTTTAATGTCAGAAACATCACTCTGTCATAAATCTGATCATCATATTCAGTCATCATACTTACTTGTTCAATGGCTTTTAGCTTGCCTATATCCTCCTTAATGGTTTCTTGTCTGGCTTTACTCTCTTCCTGGACTTCTTCTTCACTTGGGATGCTATCCAATGCATCATAATACTCCATGTTCTCTGTCATGCCTCCCTTGTCATCATGGAAGTATTCATTCTTTTCATATCCCTCTTCAAGCTGGTCCTTGTAGCTTGTCTTGTTCATTTCTCTTCATGGGTGCTTGGCTTACCCCATCCTTCATATTTCTCAAGCTCTTAAGCTTAACCTGCATCAACAAGTTCTTCATACCTGCAAACATAAACACAAGCTTAGATATAAAAACAAGAGACCATAGTGTCTCCATGAGTGCTCCTTTCCTTAGCACCTTCCTCTCATTCTCCTTTCCTTCCTTAAGTGCTTGTTTTGGCACTTTCTCTTCTTTCTTGTTCTCTACAATGAGAACTTCTTTCACCTCTTCTTGTTGCTCATTTGGCAACTCTTCTTTCTTCCTCAAGGCATCCTTTCTGTGCCTTCTATCTCTTTTCACCAATGACCTCACAGGCCATTTCATCTTCCCTCTCAATACTAGGCCACTCTTCTTCTGATGGCTCTCTTCTTCCTGCAACTGTAACCACATGGTGGTCACTTTCTCCAAATCTCTCTTCACTTCATCTATTTCTTTTTGAAGTGCCAATCTTCCTCTCATCTTCTCCTCTTTCCTCTTTTTCTCTTTCTTTTCTTGTTCCTTTTGATAGCTTAGGAACTTAACCAATTCACACACTGCTCCTACCTCCATGACTGATTCACTCACAAACTTTACTATATGGAGTTCTCTGTAAATTGTAGAAATAAATAGCTTGAAAACATGTGTTTGTTACCTTGAACTCCTTGGTATTGGATCTACCTTTCGTTTCCTGTTATGGCTGTCCTTTGATCTCCTGTCCTTGCTCTGATACCAAATAATGCAGGGGTCAATACCAAAATTTTCTTAATATATAATCAAGAGCTTGAACCTACTCTAATACTCCAATCAACCCCTGCTTGAGGATCACCATTTACATGTTTTATGGCCCCTTGGTGTCTATGGAGGCCTAATGCATATTTTGTATGAAAGAAAAACCCTTAAAGGACTTCCTTGATCAGAGATGAGCTAAGGTGATCATTTTGTGACCATAGACACAATGTATAATAGATATGTAATGCTCCTACATTCATATACATGACTGTCCCAAGATACAAAATCTATTGATAAGGTATCTAGCATATGTTACCTTTTGATACTTCTTACCATACACTTTACTCCCAATGGAGTTCTTCTTTACTACAGTCACAAGCTCTTTCTTAATTGATTGAACATGACCAAAACAACAACCCAATGTTTCAAGTTCCTTTATGGATGCTCAAGCATCTCTCTACTAGTGTGCAGTCCCAATACTCTGCCCTCAAGACTGAACTTAGTCTAAAAGCATCCAACTCAAACTCTTAATACTCAATTAGTTGGTTCCCAGGGCATACCAACAGCTAACAGACCTCCCTTCACAATGGTTGAGGTATTCATGAGTTCCATATACTGTCCTAGATCTAGGTTTTCTCTTTATCACCTCCCTTGTATGTTTTTGAAGTGACTTATACTGCCCTAGAACCCCTACACAGTCCACATTTACTCCAAATCACTGGTAGATTTCTCTCTAGAATCATGGAACACATTAATAATACTAGGATAGTCATCTTCCAACTTCCATGCACAGGTACTTAACTCTAATTCTTCTTGAAATTAGTCCTTTCACTATCTTATTGTGGACTAACACGAGGTCTGAACCACATCGATCTCCTTATAGCTAGAGGGAAGGAATTTCCCTTATGCCTATATGCCCAATGTCATTCATATTCAACAAATATGCCTGGGTAAGTACCCTCCCATTCCTTATCAGTGGGTTTTCATCATATTGTATCTATCTCCTTCATGTTACAGTCCTCTTTTCTTGTCAAATACAGTCCTAATCCTGTGCAATCATCTTTTATATACTAACAAGGTGATAACTTCATGCATTCAAACCTGAGATCATGCAAATACATTCCATATATCCCTATTTTGTCCATCTTATCAATCCATCATCATGATTAGCAATGCTATAAAGCAAAAACTGTGCATGTTCTTTGTTTGACTGTAACAATACAACACTGTTATATCTCGAATATACAGTCACTTATAGCTTGAGCGACACAAGATCATTCTTCACCAAATTTGGATGGTCTTTAGATCATATCAATGCAGAGATATTGTAAAAGTTTCAGGTGATTCTATCCATGAAATGAAAAGATATACAAAGCCCTAGTTCGGGCCGAGAGGCAATAATTTGCTATAAAATTCAAACTATACATTTTCAAAACATACAAAATTTATCAATGTGATCCAAATCACCTGTAGAGTCTTTCCATACTGATAATCAAGAGAGTTACATCATTTGAAGGTCATGGAGGGTTTTGACCTTCTTGGTCTGCCAGGGTTCTTGTACACAGTCCACTGAAACAAGCTATTTCATGCATTCCAGAGTATAACATCTTCTTCCAAACATCATACACACGTTGTTACTCATTGTTCCATCCTTCAAAACCTTGAGAACCCCCTGTCCTCTTCATCTCCATCGAATCACCTATGAAATAGGTATTCATTAGCTAAGAATAGACCCTCTAAAGCTCCTAAACTGACTCCTAAGCCAACTCACACTCCTAGGAAGACTCAACCATCTTCTCAACATAGAAATCCTGTGTATATCACCTTGATACTCTCCTATAATCCGTACAAGGAAGCTATTACATGATGTCAAGGCTTAAAATGACCTTAATTAGCCTATATTACTTCTTAAATGCCAAGTCAAGTCACCTTACCAACTTCTTACAAGCATATATTCATTTTTACAACATATTTAACTCTAACACACCTAAAAACATGTATCATGGTCTTATATGACCTTATTATGTGTTGTTCCTTGATGCTCTGCATCGGTTGGTGAATAATTTTAAGAGGTATGGGACAAGTTTAACTTGTCCTCAAGCCTCCAAATATAGCCTCTAAGGAAAAATTTGAATTTCCAAGAGGATGAAGTGTTTCATACTCCAAAATCTATCTTACATTCCCTTACACATCACTTACACATTCTTACACATTACTTACACATTCTTACAACATTACATTTAAGAGCAACAACTCCATTAATTACATTCTTATGACATATTTGATTTATTCATTTTAACAATGTGGTTACTCACAACATTTACCATAATTAAATAATTAATGAAAGGGTAACACATCACTTAAAACAACATACAAACATTAATAACAAGAACCAAATAAAGCAATACAAAAATCCCTTGGTCACATTTTAAAGGTGATTCCCCCATGGGAATCCCTAACAAACACAAACACACAAACAAATATAGTTGCCATGGTGACCTTGTTGAATTCATCTAGAATTCTAATATGGTTGGTCTCAATCCACGACATTGTTGTGATATTTTAACCTGTAAAACACACATACCTCATTCGGCCTCGTGGCCATATTAGAACATCCAAAATGATATAAATAGAATCTCAAATCATCTAGCTATCTCGAATCACAACAATATCTCCTAATAATAGAAACATGAAACACAATATCCAATAATTATGTATCATTCTTTTCTCAATTCTTTCCACATTTAGAAAATAGAGTATAACTCTTTTACATGTCCATTTCAATCTTTCATTATCAATACAAGTATCTTCTCAAATCAAATAACATATAGATCATCCACTTTAAGTGGGAAGGTTACAATGAGTCTTATATCAACAAGGACTATCAAACTGTCCATTTTTCTTGCTCCGTAATAGTAACATGATGGTTTTATTCATCTTCCAATTGATCACAACAAGAATAGGGGAAATGAAACACTCTTCACCCAAACAAGAAATCCAATGAGAAAGGAGAAGTCATCCTTCGTTATTGGCCCCGAGCCCCAACCATAATGAAATAGGAGGTGTGATTCAACTCATGGCAACAAGGCTTCCACAAACACACATGCACCATTTCACATTAAAAACACAGTTCAAGAAGAATGTAGTTCACAACTACATTAAATACATACAAACAAAACTGAGGCTTCATTAAGCAAGCCAAAAGAGCAAAGAACTATGGGGGAAGTTTCTTATGCCTCCCAATGGGAAATGGGAATCCACCTGAACAACCTACCAAAAAAATTCATCTCACATACCCTTATGCCCCCTGCAAAATTTCTCCCTTATGCCCCCAAGAGTAAGAAATGCAAGCTATTTCTTTTCCATGGTGGATCCCAATCCCAAACTCCCTCCACAATAAAACTGATGCCATTTGCATTCCCTTATGCCCCCACATGAAATCCCCATAGCCTTCTCCTACACCATTGCCTGGCAGTCTACCCAACTAGCCAATAAACACACAAAAATATTCACCATTTCTTACATGCATAAAAGAGAAAGAAGCATTTTAAAGGGTCAAGTTCCTACCTCTCCATAATGGAGTTTATTCCAAGAACAACAAGCTTTATAATGCTAAAATACAGTCCAAGATTAGTAACAAATAAGCATGTAATGGTCTCCAATCTCATTCCAAAAGCAAGAACTCCAAAACAACAAGGAATTCGGCCCAAGAGAAGTATGTAAAAGTTCAACAACACAAAACAAGGAAAGGAGTTCGAATTTTAAAGGAGAGGGAAGAGAAGAGGATGATGTGGATCCATGTGGGATGCCACATCACACTTCCTCAACCCCAAAACAAAATTCAACATCATTCCCCATGCATAATAAATAAAATGACAGATTTACTTACACACTCCAAAACAAACCCATACCCCAAAAGGACTGAATTTAAAACATGTAAGAGAAGTGCAATTAAAACTTACAATTAGTCATTTCAAAATGCATTAAGAAGGTCTAAAATCAACCCCTAAACCATAGGTATGGTTGGTGAATAATTTTAAGAGGTATGGGACAAGTTTAACTTGTCCCACAAGCCTCCAAATATATCCTCCAAGGACAAATTCGAATTTCCAAGAGGATGAAGTGTTTCATACTCCAAAATCTATCTTACATTCCCTTACACATCACTTACACATTCTTACACATCACTTACACATTCTTACAACATTATATTTAAGAGCAACAACTCCATTTATTAAATTCTTGTGACATATTTGATTTATTTATTTTAACAATGTGGTTACTCACAATATTTACCATAATTAAATAATTAATGAAAGGGGTAACACATCACTTAAAACCACATACAAACATTAATAAAAAGAACCAAAATAAAGAAATACATAAAATCCCTTGGTCACATTTTAAAGGTGATTCCCCCCATGGGAATCCCTAACAAACACAAACACACAACAAACACACAACCATGGTGACCTTGTTGAATTCATCTAGAATTCTAATATGGTTGGTCTCCAATCCCCAACATTGTTGTGATATTTTAACCTACAAAACACAAATACCTCCTTCGGCCTCGTGGCCATATCAGAACATCCAAAATGATATAAATAAAATCTCAAATCATCTAGCTTTTGAATCACAAAAACATCAAACAATCAACATTACCATTTTCAATTTAATTAACAACTATATCATCATCCAATAATTTGCATACTAGATCTACTCACATGTATCCAATATCACATGTCAAAGAGTATATCATCATCCACATATAAAAATGTCTCTAATAATCATCATGCATCATAACTGAATCAAGATCAACAATAATTCATGGTCTAACATCTAACATCCTACTAAATCAAAACCATAATATTGTCCATAATATAAACAACAATATCAAGATCGGTGATGAAAGGTGTCAAAGGGAATTGGGCACTACATCCCCCTCCTCTTAGACTCAACTTCCTCTTGGAATTCACTGGAACAAATGTGGAAATTGCACTCATAACACAATGGCATCCTCCCAAGTAGGCTGCAGCCTCATCGTATTGGTCCCACCGCACCATTACCTAATCAATCTCTCTACCTCGAAGGCCTAAGGTCCTATAATCGTTAATGCAAACGGGCTCACCATCACCTACCCTTGATCACACTCTGAAAGGGTCTAATCCAACACATGAGAAGGATCTCAGAATATATCTCCTAAGAACAAAACACGAAACACATCATGTACGCGAGATAAGCTAGGTGGCAATGCTAGACAATAATAAGCCAAAGGGCCGATACGGTCTCCAAGATCTCAAAAGGACTAATTAATCGAGGAGCCAACTTAGAACTTTTTCCATAATGGATAGATTCACATTATGTGGCTCGACACAAAGGAACACCTTCATGCCCACATCAAAATTACGTTCGCTCCTATGCCGATCGGTGTACTTCTTATGCCTGTCATTTTCCTCTTGCAGTTCTATCTCGATCATCACTACCTGCTGCTCCATGTCCTGAAGAAGAGCTGGTCCAAGAGATACCCTATCCTCCAAACTGTCCCAGCTAAGGGGTATCTTGTACTCTCTACCATACAAGGCCTAAAAAGGAGCCATGCCTATAGAACTATGAAAACTATTATTGTAGGCAAACTCCACCAAGTACAAGTACTCCTCCCATCTCACCTGATGATCCATCACGTACATCCTGAGCATGTCCTCTAAAATCTGATTCACCCTCTTGGTCTGTCCATCTATCTCGGGGTGATAAGATGTGCTGAAATTAATCCTCGTCCCGAGGGCATGCTGCATGGTAGTCCAGAAATGGGAAGTGTACAAAGGATCGCGGTCACAAATAATCTTCCATAGAATCCCATGCAACCTGAAAATCTCATCCAAATAGACATGTGCCACTAGCACTAGCTATATAAGTGGTCTTTACTGGAGAAAAGTGAGCCACTTTTGTCAATTTATCAATCGTGACCATGATGGCATCGTGGTGATATCTCGACATCGGTATCCCAATAATGAAGTCCATGGAAATGGTGTCCCACTTCCACTGGTATAGCATGAAGAGAAGAGAAGGCTAGCCATTTGGATGCTTGATGTTCGGCCTTCACTTTCTAGCACTCTAAACAACATGACACAAATTGAGCCACGTCTCTGTGAAGTCCTCTCCGATGATACAATCGTCTCAAGGTAGCATGCATCTTCTTCACCCCAGGATGGGCTGAATAGGGTGCATGATGTTCCTCTGTCAAGATGTCCTGGCTCAAGCATTCGTTGTCTGGGAACATGAATCCAACCTCTGTGCCTAAGAAGACCATTTTCCTCTAGTGAGAAACCATCAAACTTCCCCTCAAGGGGTCTCTGGGACTCAATCTTTGCTCGTCTTTGCAATGTAGAAGGTATCAAGAGGAAGGCTAAAGAATCTTGCTCCTGAAATCTATGCCCACTAAAGTGGCCATACTCACATGTCTCCATCTGCTGAGAGTGTCTGCAACCACATTCTCCTTCCCCTTCACATGCTCTATCTCCATGTCATACTCACAAAACAACTCCATCCAACGCCGCTGACGAGTGTTTAGATTGGGCTACATGAAGTGGTGACAAAGACTCAAGTGATTTGTCCTGAGTGTGAATCTCTGACCAAGAAGAAAGTGCCTCCATTAAACCAAGGCATGCACAACTACTGCAAGCTCAAGATCATGATTCGGATAATTAAGCTCATAATCTTTGAGTTTGCGAGACTCAAAGGCCACTACTCTACCCTCTTGCATCAATACACCTCCAAGGCCTACCAACAAAGCATCTGTGCATATAAAGAACTCACCATGTGGATCCAATACTGCAAGAATGGGTGTTGTAGTGAGACATTCCTTTAGTGTCATGAATGCTCGCTCACATCTGTCTGACCAAACAAACTTCTTCCCTTTCCGCTAAAGGAAATTGATGGGGTGCGCAATCCGAGAGAAGTCCTGAACAAATCTCCTTTAGTAACCCGCTAATCCCATGAAGTTGTGCACCTCTCACACATAGTGGGTGCTAGCCAATCCATAATGGCTCTAATATTGGAAGGATTGACTACAATACCTTCCCCAGAGATGATATGACCCAAGTATTGTACCTCTGACTGAAAGAAAGCACACTTCTCCAAGTTCTCGTAAAGTTGCTGCTCATGAAGACACTTAAGAACCTGGCGAAGGTGCCCATCGTGCTCGTCATGTATAAGTGAGTAAATCAGAATGTCATCAAGGAAGATGAGCATGAAGCGATCTAAGAAGGTCATGAATACCCCATTCATCAAACTCATAAACACTGTGGGGGCATTCGTCAAACCAAAAGGCACCACTGTGAACTCATAGTGTCCATATCTTATATGAAAGGTAGTCTTATGAATGTCTAGCCTCCGTAATCCTCAACTCGAAGATAGCCTAACTTGAGATCAATCTTAGAGAACACCGTGGCTCCCTTCATCGATAAAAAAGTCATC
The DNA here is from genome assembly GCA_018340775.1 of Taxus wallichiana var. yunnanensis. Taxonomy (NCBI): domain Eukaryota; kingdom Viridiplantae; phylum Streptophyta; class Pinopsida; order Cupressales; family Taxaceae; genus Taxus; species Taxus wallichiana. The sequence goes on from CM031241.1 coordinate 261,900,349, forward strand.
AATACATGGAAGGAGATAATGATTCTTGATTTTTACCTTATTCGGTTGGCGTAATCGATACACAACCGTAAAGATCCATCCTTATTCTTCACAAAATCACGTGCACCCCGAGGGGATACACTAGGATGGATAAGACCTTTCTCCGTAAGGCCCTCCAGGCTGTAACTTGAGCTCACGAGCTCTAGAGTGGTCATCCGATAAGGTGCTCATGAGATAGGCTCAACTCTTGGAACAAGATCTATATGAAAATCAATCCCACGTGGGGTGGCATCCCCAGTAGCTCCCTAAAAAGACATCCAAAACTCTCTTAGAATGGGATGATCATCTAGCCATGGTCCACTAAACCCATCCTCGACTTGTCACACGATTGTAAAAGCATACATCTTATAACCCCATCACACACACCGCTTAAGCCGCATAGCGGAGATGGTGCGAAATAAAAGGTCTCCCGACCCCGAAATCACTAACTCAACTCCTAGATCATCTACACAAGATATAGTCTTGATAACAATCCATCCGGGCCCTATGTGCGAGATAACCATTCTATACCTAAAATGACTCCATACGAGCCCAAAGGAAGGATACAAGAGATCTGAAGTAGTGGTGAAAGGTCCCAAATCTACAACACACTCCTTAACCAAGGATTCTATAGAGATCTTGGCTCCCGAAGCCATCTCAACGTCCTAACAATGACCCTGCCTAACTTCCACCAGCTTGCATCACTCTACTAAAGATGGTGCAATAAAAGAATCAAGAACCAGAGTCAAACAATATGGAGGTAGGAACACCACCAATACTACCTGTAGTCTCATAATCCTGTTCTCTTGTTCTCGGCCTTTGTAGTTCTTAACCATTGCATAAATCTTGTGGTTGTCCCATATCACCAACCTGTCGGCTTTGATATCGGTGCCTTACCCTTGTTAGGGTTATGAGGGCAGTCTCTCCAAAAATGTCCTGCAACTCCACATCTAAAACAACCGCCTGATCCTCTCCAGGAGTAGCACCTCCAGTAGGTGCTCTAGAAGTATGTGTTGTAGATCCTGATGATCCAGCTATGGTCTATTGTGGCCTCTGCTAGCAAGCTCCTACTAAGCGAGCTCTAGGTCCACCTCAGTGTCTGATAGGACCCTAGGAGGAGGCCCCATACTCCGACCTCTCTGCATCAACTCTCTGTGGAGGTCTATAAGGTGGGTGGGACTGTTGTTGCTACTACTAGGGTCTAAATGATGACTGTGAAGAACTTTGGCCACCATGAGGAGGAGGAGCTAACCCCCTTGATCTATTGTCCTACATCTATTGTATGTGGCTCCTGACTCGGTCTCTAGCCTCTTGAGGTCTTCCCCAAGTCTCCTCTGCTATGTAGGCCTTCTCAATGGCCTCTGCTAAAGTCTATGGGTAGTGGATCCAAACCGCACCTCCAATGTCTAGATTTAGGCCCTGATGAACTTGTGGATCTGCACCTTCGCTCATCCTGCATGTACTCAACATACTAGAGTAGATCCAAAAACCTACTCTCATACTCTACCACTGTAAGGGATGCCTGTCGGAGGTCATGGAACTCATCGATCCTCTGTTGTATGAACCTCCATGACAAATATATGCTCTTGAATCTCTCCTCAAATATCTCCCAGGTGACTGTCTCAGAATCTACATGGAGCTTTTGCTCCTCTGTCCTCCACCATACTCTAGCTCCATCCCTTAGTAGATGGATCACAACATGAGCTTTCATGTTGCTAGAACAAGGACAAAGCTTGAAGCAACCGCTCAAGCTCACTAGCCACACTCTACAGAAATCCCCTGTGTCACCCGAGTAGTGTGATGGCCGAAGCTTTAGGATCTCCCGATGTGATCTACGAGTTGTGGTCGACGGCCTTTAGGCCTCTCTGCATACTCTTACCTAGCTTAGGGCTCAAACCTCTCTCTCTGTGTCCTCTAACTCGGTTGCCCTATCCCTCAAAGGTGACTCTGCTCTAGCTGACTCTCCATGGAAGTTATCTCCTCCATGCTCCTCACTGAGTGGAGGAGGTGCATGTCCCTCAATGGAAGTGACTCTATCATGTCTGCTACATGCCCTCCAACTGATCCTCCGCGTAACGCGGCATTAACATCCTGAAGGGTCTGCAAGATCTGTGGCAGGATGGCTGCTACAGACATGATCTGGAGGTGGTATGTCTAAGTCTATGTGAAAATACTCCTCATCTTTTCTGTGCCTCCTGCATAGAACAAAACAAGAGTTAGTTCATTATTCTACTAACATATACAATTTTCAAACAGTTTTGTTTTCTAGATTAAAAGGTGTGCTAGTTTTAAAGTTCATGTCTCAAGTTTTCTAGTGTGCCCAATGGTCCAAGCTTTTGAACCACTACTCTGATACCAAGTGTAATGCCCGCTTTAAAACAACCACTTGAGACCCAAGAACAACCTAGGATTAGTTAGGAAAATTATGGAATAATTTTTTTAAGAGTGTCAACAACCAAGTTACAAGGCAACAGTTAGCACAACAAGATTTAAGACCAACTATAAAGAATGACTTATAGAATTTCCTCTTACATCTATTATTAACAAAACACAAGGTCAAAACAAGGGATTAGATTAACCACTTAGGTCAGGAGGGTAATTTCTACAACCCACTCTCTAACAGGATTAAAAGATTCAACTTGATTTTTCACAAAATTAATGCCATCAAAACTTCCCTAAATCATTCCCATTGGATAGGAAATTTTCTCACCTTTCCAATGATATAAAGAAGTCCTCCTAACTCCTTATATTTTTCAAGTTATGGGCCGATGGACTTTGGGGGAATTTTCCCAAAGGAGAGTCCACGGGAGATAAGGAGGAAAAGTTTCCCATTTGTGGGTGCAAAGTGCGATTTACCTCCATGTGCACGCAAGCCCGGAAGGACACGTGTCAAGCCCCGATTGGTCACCGGATTGCATCGGGCCGTCGGAGTGGATAAAAACATCAAGTCTCTAGGTCACAAAATGCTAAGGGATCGATTTGATCCGCGCTTCCCACCGACGCCAAAATTACCACGTGTCGTGCTCTGATTAGCGCGGGAAAATGGAGTTGGGGGGGTGACTCTAAAATTAAGATTTTAGGGTTAAAATTGCTAGGGTTAAAAATTTACGCGGGCCTCCGCCGATTGCAATGATGCCACATGTCACAACCCTTGTTGGTTGCGGGCGATGGGGCGGTGGGGAAAATTTAGGATTTTCACCCAAACCAAGGTTTAAAAATTCAAAGTGAAAATTTTCTCTACTTCTCCCGTCGCCAAAAAAGCCACGTGTCACCTAATGATTGGATGCGGGTTGGCGGGGTGGCGGAGAATCTTAAGAGATTTAGCCAAAAAAAGGTTAAAGGTTAAAAACACATGCGGGCCCATGCCCATGCGAAGAGGATATTTCCCAAGCAAGGGGAGGGGATGTGCGGCCACGGAGACAAAAAAAAATTTTCCAAAAAGGAAAATAATGTTAAGTTCAAAATTCCTCCCGCACCTCCGCTTGAGCCACGTGGCAACGTGATTGGTTGCATGATTAGAGGGGATGCGGGGAAGATATGAAAAATTTTCTAGAGACAATTTTCTCAAAAAAAAAGGGGACGTTAAGTTAGAAAATTCTTCCCCTCCACCGTGGCACATGGCAGCATGCGATTGGATGCGGGATGGTGGGGGTCATGAAACTTTTGGGAAATTTTTCCAAAGTTCAAAATCAATTTTTAACGAGTTAGAGTGTTTTTTTGAAGGCCAAATTGAAGTAGAACTTCAAATGGCCATAATGTTTGATAGAGAGCTCAGATTTGGGAAAACGAGGACTTTTTGGAAATCTCTCAAAGTCCTCTTTGCATAGGAATCATTAATTTTGGATTTTGATGAAGTTTAAGTGTTCTATTTTGAGCAAAATATATGCAGGATTTTACATAACAAACTGGTAATTTTTAACTTGAAGAATTTTGTTCAATTTGTCTTTCATTCCCCTTCAACATGTCAAACAAGACATGGAGGTCTCCATTAGGAAGGTTTTAGGATAGATTGCAAGTGTAAATTTATAGTATTTATTTGCATTTCAAAATTTCAAGTTTTACACAACTACAAAGCCTATAGTTTTACCTTGCTTGATTTGGGAGATTTATTAAAATTTCTTAAGTCTTTTAACTTGGTTTGGGAATGGTTTAACCTCATTAATCCCAATTTAATTTGTTCATTTTCCTCTTATCTAATGCAGGGTTGTTTTGATCATTTGATAAAGAAATTTTTCTAGTATACAGTGAAGTAAATTGTTTATCCATTTCCATAAAATAGATATTAATTTATCTCTTTTACCAAGCGTTAAACATTGAATTTCATTCCTTTGTAGTCTTAATGATTTTCCTTTTTCAATCAAACATTAAAACAAGAATCAGATTTCAATTCTTTCCACAATCATATATTTCAAATATAAGGCAGAATTATTCAATTTCTTCTCAAGTGTTTCATCTTTCAACATTCCAAACAGAGATTTCATATTGCATGTAAAACATAGATTTCCAAAGGAAGAGATATCGTATGAACAAGGTAAAACACTTCCATTACTTCAATGAATTTCTTACAACTTATTTTCCAAGTATTTTCAAAGTAAAACATACAAGTACGTATCATTCCTTTCATATTCGAAAATAGAGAATAACTCTTTTACATTTCAATTTCAATCTTTCATTATCAATACAAGTATCTTCTCAAATCAAATAACATATAGATCATCCACTTCAAGTGGGAAAGGTTACAATGAATTTTATATCAACAAGGGACTATCAAACTGTCCATTTTTCTTGCTCTAAAACAACAACATGCTGGTTTTCTTCATCTTCCAATTGATCACAACAAGAATAGGGGGAAAGGAAATGCTCTCCACCCAAACAAGACATCCAATGAGAAGGGAGAATTCATCCTTCCTCATTGGCCCCCGAGCCCCAACCATAATGAAATAAGAGATGTGAATCAACTCATGGCAACAAGGCTTCCACAAACACACATACAACATTTTCACATTAAAAACACAGTTCAAGAAGAATGTAGTTCACAACTACATTAAATACATACAAACAAAACTGAGGCTTCATCAAGCAAGCCAAAAAGAGCAAGGAACTATGGGGAAGCTACTTATGCCTCCCAATGGGAAATGGGAATCCACCTGAACAACCTACCAAAAAAATTCATCTCACATACCCTTATGCCCCCACCCACAATTACTCCTTATGCCCCCAAAATTTCTCCCTTATGCCCCCAAGAGTAAGAAATGCAAGCTATTTATTTTCCATGGTGGATCCCAATCCCAAACTCCCTCCACAATAAAACTGATGCCATTGGCATTCCCTTATGCCCCCACATGAAATCCCCATAGCCTTCTCCTACACCATTTCCTAGGTAGTCTACCCAACCAGCCAACAAACACACAAAAACATTCACCATTTCATACATGCATAAAAGAGAAAGAAGCATTTTTAAGGGTCAAGTTCCTACCTCTCCATAATGGAGTTTGTTCCAAGAACAACAAGCTTTCCAATGCCAAAATATAGTCCAAGATCAGCAACAAAACAAGCATGCAATGGTCTCCAATCTCCTTCCATAAGCAAGAACTCCAAAACAGCAAGAAATTCACCCCAAGAGAAGTATGCAAAAGTTCAACAACCCAAAACAAGGAAAGGAGTTCGAATTTTAAAGGAGAGGGAAGAGAAGAGGATGATGTGGATCCATGTGGGATGCCACATCACACTTCCTCAACCCCAAAACAAAATTCAACATCATTTCCCCATGCATAATAAATAAAATGACAGATTTAATTACACACTCCAAAACAAACCCATACCCCAAAATGACTAAATTTAAAACATGTAAGAGAAGTGCAATTAAAACTTATAATTAGTCATTTCAAATGCATTAAGAAGGTCTAAAATCAACCCCCAAACCATAGGTATGGTTGGTGAATAATTTTAAGAGGTATGGGACAAGTTTAACTTGTCCCTCAAGCCTCCAAATATAGCCTCCAAGGACAAATTCAATTTTTAAGAGGATGAAGTGTTTCATACTCCAAAATCTATCTTACATTTCCTTACACATCACTTACACATTCTTACACATTACTTACACATTACTTACACATTCTTACAACATTACATTTAAGAGCAACAACTCCATTAATTACATTCTTATGACATATTTGATTTATTCATTTTAACAATGTGGTTACTCACAACATTTACCACAATTTAATAATTAATGAAAGGGGTAACACATCACTTAAAACCACATACAAACATTAATAAAAAGGAACCAAAATAAAGAAATACATAAAATCCCTTGGTCACATTTTAAAGGTGATTCCCCCCATGGGAATCACTAACAAACACAAACACAGTTGCCATGGTGACCTTGTTGAATTCATCTAGAATTCCAATATGGTTGGTCTCCAATCCCCTGACATTGTTGTGATATTTTAACCTACAAAAACACACATACCTCCTTCGGCCTCGTGGCCATATCAGAACATCCAAAATGATATAAAGAAAATCTCAAATCATCTAGCTTTTTGAATCACAACAACATCAAACAATCAACATTACCATTTTCAATTTAATTAACAACTATATCATTATTCAATCATTTTCATCCCGGATCTACTCACAATATCCAATATCACATGTCAAACATCCATAATATCATCATCCACATATAAAAATGTCTCTAATAATCATCATGCATCATAACCGAATCAAGATCAACAATAATTCATGGTCTAACATCTAACATCCTACTAAATCAAAACCATAATAATGTCCATAATATAATCAACAATATCAAGATCGGTGTCAAAAGGTGTTAAAGGGAAGTGGGCACTACATGTACCTCTTTCTCTCTTGTTATCGATAGTTGTAGCTCTTAAATTATCTACTATACTTCTTTTGTTTTCTCATGGTTGAACTATTATAATTCATCAAACTTTGATGTTGCTAATTTCTCATCAATATTTGCTTCCTCAATGGGCTTTGAGATTTTGTTGCATCTAACACTTTTTTATTCATCATCTAGCAAAAAGTTTTACATGTCCTTTGCCTAGACAATTGTGGCTTGGCTCCCAAGGTTCTTTGTATGAGAAGCAAAGTTTTTGTCTTCTAAGATCATTTTTGGTGCCATCTTTCTGAGAGTTCTTGTTTAGTTCAGCTATCATTTCTGTTGTTAAGTATGGTTTCAATTTTTCTTCACATTGATCAACCACACTTTTAGCCAGTGCACTCATTGCTGGTGAAACTTCCCACACATCCTTTCTTACATTAGTCAATAAAATTGATAGGAGTGATTAGAAAATATTGTCACTCATAGAGAATCAATTTGAGAATTTTTGTAGTAATGCAACAATAGTTTTTACATGATTCTTATGAACAACAAAAAAGAAATGTTTAAACATTTGGAGAATAAGATCTAACATTAGAACTCAAGATTTAACTTTTGCACTATTTTTAAAATCGTAGCCCTCTTAGCAAAAGAAAGGGTTTTGATTTCATCTAAACCTTGAAACTTTCCACAATCGATTGAAATATTTTCCTCTTGGTGTTGTTAATGTATGACTTTTTAGGAGCTATTATTCTTTAAATCTCACCAATACAGTGATAACTACAAGTCGCACATTTTGATATGAGTGTCTCAAAAGCTTGGGCTTAGCCAAATGAGTCATCGATGGATTCACTTCCCATAACAGACTTAGAATTTGAATTTCGGATCATGAACAAACAGTTTGCCACTTCCTCCAAAATATTAAGAAGAATATTTTTTGAATGAGATGGTTGCTCGAGTTTCTTTCATGTTTTGTAAAGCTTTAATCTCAAATCATTTTTACTCATTAACTCCATTATTCATAGGCTATGCAAAATATTAATTCTTCCAAACAAGGTAGCAAGATTACTAGCTCTAATACCAATGTAATATCCCTAAGTGGATATTTTAAAGAAAATCAAAGTTATTGGAAACCATTAAGAAAGAATTGATATAATGTAAAAAAATTAGCAAACCTTAATGGAAAAAAATTGAAATGATAAAAAGCCGAGGAGCAGCGGCTTGTCTCGGAGGCGATTGAGCACCATCCATCACGAACGCTCAACCCACCCAAGGCGAGCCACCAAACTAGGAGGCCGGTTGGAAGAGCTGGCCACCGCCTCCATCCGATTGGAAGAGCGCGGCTCGTGGCGTGGCTTTGTATTATTTTATTTATAATATAATATAATAAAAGGTGGTTCCGATAGTAAAAATTTGAAATGATGGAATTACTTATAATTCTTTGGAAAAAATACAAAATTTGTATAGAAAATGGCAGTTGTAAAATAAACAGTGAAAAACGATAATTTTAATTTAATTTTCAACTCAGAATTTCAGAGAAATAATGGTAAATGGCACCCTGAATGGCTAGAAAAATTGCTGAAAACTTGGAAAAGACAATCCTAAGGTACCGCTGGGCGCTGGCTGAAAGGGTTGTACGGATCATTGTAGACGTCGTACATAGCAGTGCAGTAATCGTACGGAATATTAATGTCTCGGTCATACAAAAATATTGTAACAATTAGCAAAGCTTCACAAACTAACAATCTTTGTAGCAGGCTAATCATCATAAAATTCAATTGGCACTGGTGCGATGGGGATCTCCTCTTCTGATGAAAGCATGCGTAACACTTGAGAGGCAGATGGGCGTAGTTTGGATTCCCTTTGAATGCACCAAAGGGCTATCATCGTTGTTCTCAATATCTCGCTTAAATTAGACCCATTGTCGTTCACTAATCGCGGGTCAATTAGCTCGTTAAGGCGATCCTCTTTCTGCAGCTTCCACGCCTGCATCCACACCATGCCGAACCATAAGTTAAAACTACAAATGACTATTTCTATATGTACCCTAAGTGTACTACTTACATGATCTTGGAGAATATGCAGCCCCTGATCTCTCTGTTGTATAGAGTTTTTCCCAGACACAATATTTAACAACAATATTCCAAAGCTGTAAATGTCTGCTTTCTTAGTCAGCTTACCAGACGCCACATACTCAGGATCAGCGTAACCCCTGCAGAGCAAAACATGGATCAAGCAAAACTCATTTCATCTGTGCAACATGACAGTCTGTTCTCGGAGAAATAAACTTACATAAATTACCTAATTTCATCCTGATTCAGTTAATGATCTTACCATGTCCCCATTACACGGGTCTCCTCTTGGGCATACTCGCGAGGAGGCACTCCATTCCGTGTCCACGTCTCTTCGTGAGTATAATGGGTGTCATCCGTCATTATATAAGAAATTCCGAAATCTGAAATCTTAGCATTAAAATTTTCATCAAGAAGAATGTTTCTGGGTTTAATGTCTCTGTGGACCACAAATCCATGTGAGCCCTCTTGAAGGTAAACGAGTCCCTCTATTATGTCGCATATAATTTTCATTCTTGCACGCCAATTGATAATTTGCTGATTTTCTCCCCCTGTCGTTTTAAACTATTTAGATATTACATTTACATGTAAGTTAAACAACCAGAGAAGAACAAGGGAGGATGCTTACCTAGAAGTAAATCATGCAGATTGCCTCCGGCCATATATTCAAACACCAACATCAAATCGTCTTCAAAACAATATCCCACGAGCTTCACGATGTTTGGATGGTGTTTTCTTGTTAAAATAGCCATTTCCTTTTCCCAGAACTCTTTACCATCTACTATCTTTACTGCCACTTTTCTTCCATCACATAAAGTTCCCTTAACACAAAAGAGAAAAATTAATGAACCTTGACACGGTTATTTTCATATAAACATGTTTGCCTTGAAAAGCAAGGGAACTTACCAAGTAAACGGTGCCGAAACCCCCTTTGCCTAATTCTTCTGCAATCCGCAATTCCTTCCTTGTGACCTCAATTGCTGAAGGTTGGATTTTCTTCACCAATAGTTCGAATTCCATATAAGGGAAGATTTTTTCTGAGAACTAGTTTTTTTACAGGTTTCACTTTGGATATCGTGCCGTCTTCCTAACATGCGGGGAAGAATTCTTCTGAGAAATCTACCAACACTGAGAAAGGTGGGTGGTGTCATTTCTTGTTGTCGGTGCCCATTTATCTCATTATAATTATCTTGTCTGTTAGAGGAGCTAACTTCTGACTGTAATCCATACATCTCTGTTTCAGAGCCCTGCTGTGTCTCACCTGCTAATGCAAATTTAACACTTAAATCAAGTGATATATAATTAATCGAATTACTAAAGATAAAGAAACTACAATTGTCCTGTTAATGTATAAGAATAAAATTAGTCGATCCCACCTGGTTATGCCAAACCCACAGACGAAATTAATTGTATATCAAGATTGATCTAATTAAAGTTTCGAGTATGTCGTAGATGAAATTCACATTAAAAAATATCCAAACCTATATCATATTGATCGTGATGGATTAACATGTCATGTTGGTCTTGACGCGTTGAAATGTAGAAGGTAAGTGTAGACATGATAAGAACTTGCATTTGAAGACCCAGATCAGATTTCATATCATCCACTCTTCCGCGCACATAAACCAGCTCTTCACGGATTTTCGTAGTCAACAGGAACCTTTGACGTTACCATACAAATTTTAGGGTCATATACCTTGTTGTTTCTTCATTAACCAGTATAAAAGAAATACATGGGAAAAAACAGAGTTTTTAATGGTCACTCACTTGGATATTTTGTTGGATCCGATGAAGGAATGACACAAAATCGCTCCACTAACTATCAATTGAATACCTTCAGACATTTTTTCTAAAATTTCTCTGTGCAAATCAAACTGGTTATCTTTGAGCTGCTTCATGTATTTACCCAAATTAAGCATAGCTCTAAGAAGGTCTATGCATTCTCTGTCATTCGCAGAAATCTTGTCAAATCTGTCTAAAACATTAGCAATCACCAAAAGCCCCACTAAAGCCCAATGGGCATTTCCCACACCTCTCAGTAAATCCAAAGCCACTGTTTGTGCTTCAGTAGACAGCTTGGTTGTCATGAATTTCTGATTCAAACAAGAATTAAATATGAATATCTTCACCTTCTAACTTTCATGACATAAACGAGTTAAAAATCTGAGGAATTACCTGATTGGCGAGCATCTTTGCACCTTGGGAAATGCCTACAAGCAAGTTTGAAAGATCTGAGGAAGTAGACTGCACTAAATCCCTTAGTTTTATTCCACTGTCAAGCACGCCCTGTAGACATTAATTTTGTATCTATCAAAGACTATTAACAAACAGGATAAAGGGTGTTAAAAAAGTTGCAGGAAACAAATATAACGTACCTTGTTAGCAATAGCAAATAAAACTTGATCGATGTACCGTATAACTAGATTCAGGGACAAGTTGGAATGGGCAGGGGCAGGGGTAAAAGAAGATCCGCGGCTAACTAAAAATGAAATGGTGTTATCCATGCCAATTTCAATCAGGCTGGAAAATAACAGGAGATTGAATATGTTATCGGCACAGCCGGACATCTAACATATTAATAATTAATTAAATACCCAAAAAAATATGATAATCTCTTGTTCGGATAATCCATTTCAAATATGTAATAAAAACTGCTACATAAATCTGTAACCCTTGTTTTCCTCCGAAACCTTAATATCCATAAAAATCTATGCTTGTCCGTTGACTTTTCTACAGCCAGCGACTTAGGAATGCGCCTGTAATTGAATTTTGGAGAGGTGCAATTTCGTGGAAAATCCCACAAGACTTCCCCACCTACCATACTTCCAAATTATATGGGCCGAATTATATTAGGTCGATAGGCCTAACACTACAATCAATACAAACTATTTAATGAATGACAGCCCTTGTTATCCTTTTTATCGAATGAATGACAGCCCTTGTTATTGAATATTTGACAGTTGTAAAATTCCTGTAACATGGGATCGGCCTAGAAGATGAGAGATTTGACGTTCGATGGACGTTTTTACTTATTTTAATCATATTTTATACTTCGTGAAATTGTCAACCCGTCCTTATTTGAGGTGAATGAACTTGGTAAAATTGTCATTATCGCTATAACAATATTCAATATAAATATAAGTGCAGTATTATATAGATATTTAAATAACATATTTGGTTAAAAATATGTCTATATCAATCATAAAATCCCTAAAACTTATCCGAAACTTGTAAATACTTTTGTGAAAAAAACAATATATATTTTAAAATATTAAATTAAAAAAACATTTAACAAAGAAGAAAAAATTGTTTAAAACCTCCAATTGTAATTTTTTTATTCGACGGAGTGAAGTCGGCCGTCAAATCTCATACACAGTAGGCCTTGTTTAAAATTCCTTGATAAAGGTCTTTGATCCGACATTTAGTTTAGTTTTCAATTATCTCATATGATCGGACAGATTATGCGGTCTTGTAACTTTAATGGTTTTTGGTTAAAACAATAAACAAAACAAAAAAATTACATAAAGAAGTAAGGCACCGGCAGATGAGGAGATATGGTCGGCACAATTTGTGGCGGCATTGTTAGAAAAAAGTTTAATTTTGCCCCAAGAAAAGCAAAAAGCAGTTTGTTTTGTACATGCTTCTATTTTTGAGTTTAGTTTTAGATGTTCTTAAGTTTAGGAAAAGTTATAAAAGCAAATAAATAAAAAGCTTTGTATTGCACAAAAACATGTGCTTTTTAGTTCTATTTTTAAGAGTTGGGTGTTTTTAGATGAAAACATCTATTTATTAGAGGCAATTGTAAGTGTTTTATATCAAACACATTCAGAGAGATTGTATTGAGCGAAGCTCTGGAACTAGAAGAAGAAATATATGCACTTAAGTGATCTAAGTTCTTGAATAATATGTTTTATTTGCAATTCTTTATTTTATCTATGTTAGTTGTTATTTTATATGTAGCTAATTTCTACAAATTGGTATCATAGCGTGTGGATTTTTTCAACACGTTTCTAATTGACAACGGTGTATGGCTTCTAGATTGATGTGTCGAGTTAGCGGGAACTTGACAAGGTCATAACTTGAGCTCACGGTGTCTGTTTGAGTCCTTTTTTTTTTTTAGAACCATGTGTTTTGATGAGACGAACGCAGTGGCAATCAGCCTCTACCATTTGGGGGCAAGTTTTCGACACATTTTCGAGCCCTAAATCCGCCTTCTTGAGGCCGAAAATTAGGATTTAAGTTATAGTTCAGTTTTTTCCTATTTTTGAGCATTAGTTAATTATAGTCTATTAGTTGCATTATGAGTTAGAAAGTTGGCAATTCCTCTAATTTAGGGATGTAGAAGATGCGTGGCAATTTCTGTGCCCGTAGGAATAAGCATGTAGTTTACTAAGAATAGCGAGTTCTAGTAAAAACTGCTAAAAATAGTAATTTCCGCCACCTAGAGTAGATTTAGTCAGAGTTAGCTAGAGTTTACTTGGCAACTCGAGTTGGGAGTTGTTTTCCTATTTAGGAAACATTGTAATTCATTATTCAATAACAAAGAAGGAGATCTATTTTCTTTTGGAGTTCATATTATTTGCAGTATATCTGGTTTGTTCATAATTTGGCTTTATTATCTAAGTATCGAGCATATTCAAGTAGAAGAGGAGGTGGTATTGCCCAGATGAATAGAAATATGCAAGATCTGCAGAGACAAGTTGTTGCGCTTGCTGCAATGATAACCCAGAGAGGAAATCAAGGTGGAGATGACACAGATGAAGAAGAAGTTTGTGAAGAGGAGGAAATGCAAGCACCACCATTAGCTTTTGAAGAAAGGATGCTTCGAGCATTAGAAGGAAAGAATGATGGGATAAGAGTTGATGTTTCAGAGTATGGTGGTAGTCTAAAACCAGAGGAGTTGATAGATTGGTTGACTAGCATGGGAAATTTTTTTGAGTGGAAGGCTATGTCAGAAGAAAAGAAGGTAAAATTTACATGCACGAAATTAAAAGGTCATGCTATGTTATGGTGGGATCACCTACAGAAAGAGCGGTCAAGAAAGGGGAAAGAAAGAATTAGGACGTGGAGTAAGATAGAGAAGAAGCTGAAAGATAAATTTCTCCCTGTGGATTATGCACAAACCCTTTACATGAGGTTTCAAAATCTCAGACAGAACTTACAAACAGTGCAAGAATACACATATGAGTTCTACAAGTTTTCCATTCGTGTAGAGCATGAAGAAACTGAGGAACAAATGGCTACAAGGTATGTTAATGGATTAAAATTTTATATTCAAGATGAGATAAGTATGCATAGGATTAAAAGCATGGAGGATGCCTATCAATTAGCCTTAAAGGTGAGGAAAAATAAAATCGTCAAAGTTTTAGGAGATCACTTAGAATGAATAGGGGGGCCTCATCTTCCTTTCGAGGATGAGCTGGTTTCAGCCAAGGTAGGGGAGAATCATCTCGTGGATTGGAAAAGCAAGAGGATACGAGACAAGATTTCTAGAATCAACAAAGAGGCGGAGGATTTTCTAGGGGCAGAGGATATGTTGGCGATAGAGGATGGGAGGCTCCACAAAGACCATTTGTTTGTTACATATGTGGTGAAGAAGGGCATTGGGCTTTTGAATGCCCACATACTTATACACATGAAAAAAGGCAAGGAGATGCTCCAAGAGTAAATCTTGTTGAAGTTGAACAAGTAGAAGATGAACAGGACCTGAAAATTCCACCAGATGTTGGAGAAAATTTGATGATCAAGAGGACGATGATTGCTCCAAGAAAGGAGGTCAAGGGGGATGCATGGCTGCGTACAAAACATTTTGAGAACAAGATGCACTTCGGGGAAATGTATGTAATGTTATTATTGATGGTGGTAGTTGTGAGAACATGGTTTCAAATGAGATGGTCGATAAATTGGGTCTGCATTGTGAGAAGAATCCTAACCCTTATTGTATTGCATGGTTTAAGAAGGGTAATGAAGTTACTATTGATAAGAGATGTTTAATAAGCTTTTCTATTGGGAACAATTATAAGGATGAGATTTGGTGTGATGTTATTCCAATGGATGCATGTCATATGTTGCTTTAGGAAGACCATGGCAATTTGATAGAAAAGTTATTCATGATGGGGAAAGAATACTTATACTTTCTGGAAGGATGGCACAAAAATAGTTTTGCTACCTCTTAAGGAAGAGGGGAACGCTAAAATATGCTTTCTGAAAGGAATTTGTGAAGGAGGTAAAGGCAAGCTGGTTTTGTTATGCACTAGTTACAAATAAGGATGAACTTGTAAGTGCTCAAATACCAATAGAAACAACAAAATTAATAGAAGAATTTTCGGATGTTATTCTGATGAGCTACCAGATGGATTACCACCCAAAAGAGATATTCAACACCATATTGATTTGATTCCAAGGTCTTCACTCCCAAATCAAGAAGCTTATAGGATGAGCCCGACATTGCATGTAGAGTTGAATGAGACAAGTGGCGAGCTCATGCGAAAGGGGGTCGTAAGGGAGAGCATGAGTCTGTGTGCAACACCAGCTTTATTAACACCAAAGAAGGATGGAACATGGAGAATGTGCACGGATAGCAGAGTGATCAATAAAATTACAATCAAGTATCGGTTCCCAATACCTCACCTTGATGATATGATGGATGTGCTTGTTGGATCTAAGTATTTCACCAAGATTGATCTTCGAAGCGGTTATCATTAGATTCGGATTAGAGAAGGAGATGAGTGGAAAACAACATTCAAGACAGGAAATGGATTATATGAGTGGTTGGTGATGCCATTCGGGTTATCCAATGCACCTAGTACTTTTATGAGATTGATGAACACCGTGCTACGGAGTATAATGGTAAGTTTTTGTGGTTTATTTTGATGATATCTTGGTCTTTAGTAAAACTAAAGAAGAACATTTGAGGCATCTAAGGTTGGTATTTGAAGTGTTAAGGAAAGAGAAACTCTATGCAAATATGAAGAAGTGCACATTTATGCAAGAGAGTTTGGTATTCTTGGGTTTTATTATTTCAGCAGATGGGGTACAGATGGACTCAGAAAAGATAAAGACAATTATTGAATGGCCTACTCCACGGAGTATAACAGAGGTAAGAAGCTTTCATGGTCTAACAACATTTTACAAAAATTTATTAAAAATTTCAGCAATATTGTAGCACCTATAACAAATTGCACAAAAGGAAGGGAGTTTTTGTGGACAAAGGCAGCTGAGGATAGTTTTCAGTTCTTGAAGAAGAAGGTGACAGAGGCACCCATTTTGGCACTACCAAATTTTGATAAAGTGTTTGAGGTTGATTGTGACGCCTCACATGTGGGTATTGGTGCTGTTCTAAGTCAAGGTGGAAAGCCAGTAGCTTTCTTTAGTGAGAAACTGAATGAGGTAAGAAAGAACTACTCTACTTATGATGTGGAATTTTATGCAATTGTACAAACATTAAGGCATTGGAGGCATTACTTAGTGCCTAAGGAGTTTGTGTTATTTACAGACCACATAGCCTTGAAGTATGTGAATACCCAAAAGAAGTTGAATAATAGGCATGTAAAGTGGGTATCATTTTTGCAGGGATATACTTTTTCTCTAAAACATAAATCCAGAAAATAGAATCAAGTTGTAGATGCATTGAGTAGGTGTGTGACTTTGTTTACCACTATGGAAAATGAGGTGGTGGGTTTTGAAGCAATAAAGGGTTTGTATTCTTCTTATTTTGATTTCAAGGATATTGTTGAAAGACTAATTAGTCCATTGTCAGACAATGCAGGAGATGTCTGGATGAGTATATTTTACAGGATGGCTACTTATTCAGGGACGCCAACTATGTATCCTTGTTGGGTCTATGAGAGAGAATATAGTGAAAGAGTTGTATAGCGGAGGGTTGGCTGGGCATTTTGGTAAAGATAAGACGATAGCCTTGGTAGTAGACAAATACTATTGGCCAAAGCTGAAAAGAGATGTGGTAAGATATGTGGAGAGATGTCAAATTTGCCAAGTCTCGAAAGGCCATGCATAGAATACAAGGTTGTATGTCGTTTCCTGTTCCTAAAGGGTCGTGGATAGATCTGAGTATGGACTTTGTTTTGGGATTACCAAAAACACAACGAGGTAATGACTCAATTTTTGTGGTTGATAGATTTTCTAAGATGGTTCATTTTATTGCTTGCAAGAAAACAAGTGATGCAACAAGCATAGCAGATTTGTTTTTCAGAGAAGTTGTTTGTTTTGCATGGTGTTCTAAAAACCATTACTTCAGATAGGGACACAAGGTTCTTAAGTCACTTCTGGCGGACTTTATGGAAGATATTTGGAACTCAACTACAGTTCAGCAGTGCCTATCATCCATGATGATGGGCAAATAGAGGTGGTAAATCGGAGTTTGGGAAACCTATTAAGGTGCATCGTTGGGGAAAAGCCAAAACAATGGGACTTAGCATTACCACAAGCTGAGTTTGCATATAACAGTTCCATAAACAGATCCACGGGAAAGTCTCCATTTTCAATTGTGTATGGGAGTAATCCAAATGGGGTGTTAGATTTGGTATAGCTACTAGTTGATGGCAGAGTCAGTGATGATGCAGAAGCATTTGCTGAACATATACAACAATTGCAAGAAGAAGTGCGGAAGAAGCTGCAGAATAGTAATGATAAGTATAAGGAAATAACATATGTGCATAGACGGAGAAAGGTATTTACAGTTGGTGAGTTGGTTATGGTATATATGCGGAAGGAAAGGTTTCCAAGAGGAACCTATAACAAGCTGAAGTACAAGAAGATTGGTCCCTGCAAAATCGTGAAAAAATAAACGATAATGCTTATGAGGTAGAATTACCAGGGAATTTTGATATTTCTCCAGTGTTTAATGTTTCATATTTGTATTCTTTTCATGGGGATGGTGTAGAAGGGGATGTTATTGATGAAGTAGTAGATTGGAGGCAGCAGGTTCCGATGAAGAAGAAAGAAGAAGTGGATCAGATTCTAGATAAGAAAACAATGGACACGCGACATGGGAAATACAACAAATATTTGGTACATTGGAAAGGACTGGAACAAGAGGACAATACTTGGGTCACAGTGGGAGATTAAGAAGTTGGATGCAGATAAATGGAAGTATTTTGAAGAAGACAACTTGCAGGAGCTGCGTTTTTTTCAAGCAGGGGAGAATGATGCGCTAGAATTAGCAGGAACTTGACAAGGTCATAACTTGAGCTCGAGTGTTCGTTTGAGTCCGTTTTTTTGAAACCACGTGTTTTGATGAGACGAACGCAGCGGCAACCAGCCCTACTAGTTGGGGCAAGTTTTTGACACGTTTTCAGGCCCTAAATCCACCATCTTGAGGCCAAAAATTAGGATTTAAGTTATAGTTCGGTTTTTCCTATTTTTGAGCATTAGTTAATTATAGTCTATTAGTTGCATTATGAGTTAGAAAGTTGGAAATTCCTCTAATTTAGGGATGTAGAAGATGCGTGGCAATTTATGTGCCCGTAGGAATAAGCATGCGAACTTACTAAGAATAGCAGGTTCTAGTAAATTGCTAAAAATAGTAATTTCCGCTACCTAGAGTAGATTTAGTTAGAGTTAGCTAGAGTTTACTTGGCAACTCGAGTTGGGAGTTGTTTTCCTTTTTAAGAAACATTGTAATTCATTATGAAATAATAAAGAAGGAGATCTATTTTCTTTTGGAGTTCATATTATTTGCAATATATCGGGTTTGTTCATAATTTGGCTTCATTATATATCCAAAGGTGTGCAGACACCACAATTTACAGAAAGAATTATGAGTATTGATCATTAACCATGAAGGAACTGCTCGATCACCGGGATGTGTGGGAAATCGTAGAGCATGGGTACACAGAGCCCGCAAATGCAACATCATATAACACACTCTCACAGGCAGAGAAAGACACTTTGAAGGAATCTAGAAAGAAAGATCAAAAAGCTCTTTTCTTCATTCATCAAGCCATGCATAAAAACATCCTACCCAGAGTGACAACATCCAGTAAAGCACAAATTGTGTGGGAAACTCTCCAAGTTGCGTATCAAGGTAAAGAAAGTAAAAACTGCCAAGCTATAGTTACTTCGTAGAGATTTTGAAAATATGTCAATGAAAGATTCAGATTCCGTAGAACATATGATTTAGAACATATGATGCAAAGGTTATAAAATAAGGAGTTATTCCTCCACGACTTATAGTGGAAGAACATATTATTTCGTGGATGCATAAAGAGTTAGTGTCTCACGTATTTTTCAATCTGTGGAGACATTTAGATCCAAAAGACCACGAGTCATTTAGTAAAAGTGGAAAATGGATGAAAATAAAAATTTCAAGTTGAATCGGGTCTTGAAAATGGTGGGAATGGACTCGATAGGTCCTTTGGAATCAAAATCATATAAATTTAGCCCTCCAAACTCCATGTCTTGCTCTTGTGCCTTAACATTAGCGGTAAAAAAAAACCCCACTGGAGCCCAATAGGAATTTCCAACTCCTCTCAATACATCCAAAGCCACTCCTTTTGCTTCCTTGGACAATTTGGTCGTCATGTATTTCTTATTCAAAATCCCGAGTCAGCATATTTTGGGGATGGAAAAGTATCAAAAATAAGTGTCATTTCACTGATTTTGTTTAGTTCGTAAGTTCAATCCATATAATTTTATAAGAGATTATACCAGTGGGAAGATTATGTTAATTAACGAATATATTTAAAATATGTTTATAAATAACTACATGTCGTCGTGGAGCGTTAATATTATTAAAAGTGTCAAATACGTGTACAACCATCAAAAGCATGCAGAACTGTCGTCAAATCTCAGAGCTACCCCCACTTCTTAATTAATAAAATGCATTGAAGAAAAACTTAAATTGCTTTTGTTTTAAAATTGACAGGTAGTTTCTTCGATTTCCCCAACGGGCTCCTCCAACATCGACAAAACGTGATCCTCGTGTGCACCGATCACCCTAAGGATCACGTGAGTTAGCAGTCAATAATAAATTAAATGTTTTAACTTTTGTTATCTAAAATTAGATGCGGCGTAGTGGTGGGGGCCGGGGCTAAGTTTAGTGCAGCAGAGTCTCCGGTTTGATTATGGTGGCCTCCATGCTGCACATGTGGTCTTCAGCTATCATCTCCTCTTCTGATTGGCTATCATCATCATAAAATTCAATTGGCACTGGTGCGATGGGGACTCCTCTTCTGATGAAAGCATGCGTAACACTTGAGAGGCAGATGGGCGTAGTTTGGATTCCTTTGAATGCACCAAAGGGCTATCATCGTTGTTCTCAATATCTCGCTTAAATTAGACCCATTGTCGTTCACTAATCGCGGGTCAATTAGCTCGTTAAGGCGATCCTCTTTGTGGCGCAGCTTCCACGCCTGCATCCACACCATGCCGAACCATAAGTTAAAACTACATATGACTATTTTTATATGTAACTTGAACTGTAATTCTTACCAATTCCTCCAGACTATGCAGCCCCTCATCTATCTGCTCTATAGATTTTTTCCCAGACACGATATTTAACAACAATATTCCAAAGCTGTAAATGTCTGCTTTCTTAGTCAACTTCCTCAGGGTCATATACTCAGGATCAATGTAACCCCTGCAGAGACAAACATGGTTCAAGAAAAACTCATTTTACTGAGCAGTTTAGTATCGGAGAAAAATAAATACATACGTGAAATAATTTGGTCCTTATTCTGTAAACGATCTTACATTGTTCCCGCAATATGTGTGTGTCTCCTCTTGGGCATAGTCCGGAGGAGGCACGCCACTCTCTGTCCACGTCTCTTCGTGAGTATATTGGGTGGCCTCCGTCAGTATATAAGAAATTCCGAAATCTGCAATCTTAGCACTAAAATTTTCATCCAGAAGAATGTTTCTGGGTTTAATGTCTCTGTGCACCACACATCCATCTGCGCCCTCATTAAGGTAAACGAGTCCCCTAATTACATCAAATATAATGTTCAGTCTTGCATGCCAAACGATTATTTGCTGATTTTCTCTGCCTGTCATTTTAAACTTATCAGATATTACCTTTATATTTGAGTTAAAATCCATTTACCTAGAAACAACCCCAGAACAGGGAGGATGCTTACCTAGAAGTAAATCTGACAGATTTCCTCTGGCAATATATTCAAACACCAACATCAAATCGTCTTTAAAACAATATCCCACGAGCTTCGCGATGTTGGGATGATGTTTTCTTGTTGAAACAGCCATTTCCTTTCCCACTCATTTTTACCCTCTTTACCGCCAGCTATTTTCTTTACTGCCACTTCTCTTCCATCACACAAAGTTCCCTTAAAAAAGAAGAATGAAAAAAATTAATGAACCTTAACGCCGTTATTTTCCTATAAACATGTTTGCCTTGAGAAGCAAGGGAACTTACAAAGTAAACGGTGCTGAAACGCCCTCTGCCTAATTCTTTTGCAAACCTGTTAGTTGCAATCCGCAATTCCTTCCTTGTGAACTCAATTGCTGAAGGTTGGATTTTCTTCACAAAAAGTTCGAATTCCATATAACGAGAAGCCTTTATTGCCTTCGGAATATCTGGGGAAAAATTCCTCTGAGAAATCTGCCAACACTAAGAAAATTGGGTGGTGCCATTTCTGGTTGTCGGTGCCCATTTATCTCATTATATTTATCTTGTCTGTTAGAGAGCTAACTTCGGAAGATAATCCATACATCTCTGTTTCAGAGCCCTGCTGTGTCTCACCTGATAATGCAAACTCTACACTTAAATTAAGCGATATATAATTAATCAAATTAGTAAAGGTTAGAATGTCAATCAATAAACTTATCTTACAATGAATATCATTTGATTTCTGGAAGGTCAATTGCTCTGTTAATGTAAACGAGTTAATCTCCTCGATCCCACCTGATTATGCCGAACCAACAGATGAAATTTATTATTTAAGATTGATCCAATTAAATTTTTGAGTTTGTCGTAGATGTATTTCGCCAAAGAAAAAAACATTCAAACCTGTATCATATTGATCGTGATGGATTAACATGTCATGTTGGTTTGACGCGTTGAAATGTAGAAGGTAAGTGTAGACATGATAAGAACTTGCATCTGAAGAACCAGATCAGATTTCATTTCATCCACTCTTCCGCGCACATAAACCAGCTCTTCACGGATTTTCGTAGTCAACAGAAATCTTTGACGTTACCATACAAATTTTAGGGTCATGTTCTTTCTTTGTTGAGAAGTAACTTGATTAAAGAAATACATGAGGAAACAAAAAATATTTTATTAGTGACTTACTTGGATATTTTGTTGGATCCGATGAAGGAATGACATAAAATCGCTCCACTAACTATCAATTGAACACCTTCAGCCATTTTTTCTAAAATTTCTCCGTGCAAATCAAACTGGTTATCTTTGAGCTGCTTCATATATTTACCCAAATTAAGCATAGCTCTGAGAAGGTCTATGCATTCTCTGTCATTTGCAGAAATCTTTTCAAATCTGTCTAAAACATTAGCAATCACCAAAAGCCCCACTGCAGCCCAATGGGCATTTCCCACACCTCTCAGTAAATCCAAAGCCACTGTTTGTGCTTCGGTGGACAGCTTGGTCGTCATGAATTTCTGATTCAAACAAAAAATAAATGTAACTATCTTCACCTTCTAATTCTCATGAAATAAACAAGTTACTAATCTGAGGAATTACCTGATTGGTGACCATCTTTGCACCTTGGGAAATGCCATCAAGCAATTTTGAAAGATCTGAGGAAGTAGACTGCACTAAATCCTTTATTTTATTCCACTGTCAAGCACGCCCTGTAGACATTAATTTTGTATCTATCAAAAACTACTAACAAACAGGGTAAATGGTGTAAAGTTAGGTGGAGGAAACAAATATAACGTACCTTGTTAGCAACAGCAGATAAAACTTTATCGATGTACTGTATAACTAGATTCAGCGACAAGTTGGAATGGGCAGGGCAGGGGCAGGGGCAGGGGCAGGGGCAGGGGCAGAAAGGATCCGCGGCTAACTAAATTTGAAATGGTGTTATCCATGGCATTCGAGTAACTCATTTTGTTGATATACACTGCCAATTTCAATCAGGCTGGAAAATAACAGGAGATTGAACATGTATCGGCACAGCCGGACATCGAACATATTAATAATTAATTAAAAACCCAACAAAACACAGTTACCTCTTGACGACAAATAAAGAGTAGCTGCCGGCTGGATAATCTAATTAAATCATCTACTGCTATTGAATTCTGGAACCCCTGTTCTCCTCCAAACTATTCTGCGAAAATTTTATGGGGACTTGGTACTAATAGCTTCTTGAGGAATACGCGTTAATTTGGAGGGTGTTTTTCGTTGAAGATTCCATCAAGTTGGAAGAGTCAAGACGGCTTCGAACTGGGACGTGTAAACTAAAATTAAGAAAGTTGATAAATTAAAATTAGAAATTCTGAAATATATAGAAAATAAAACTTAGAAACTACAAAGTGCAATTATTTGATTTTTACAAATAAAAATTAAAAATGCAAACTGTAATTATTGCAAATTTTCATGACTTATGTTGATTCCAAATGAAGGGGATGCTTCACGAATCACAATCGGTGATTTCAGATTAACATTTCCAACGACCTCATTTTAAGCATCTCAATTTCGTCATCAAATTACAATTCGGGAACTTTGTGTCTTTTAGTTAAATCATCGAAATATTTCCTGTAAATATGATAACGAGCCATATGATTGTGAGTTTGAGCTTTTGTTAAGGAGTCTAACAAACTGCTGCCAAATATTGCATGCACGCTTGAATTCCCTCTTCAAACAGTAATTCTAAAGTAACAAGTATAATTTGCAAGGCTTCATCTACGTTGGAAAAAAAAAGGTCTTTTCTAGAGTAAAATGAATGCATGAGACCAATACACTTGATGTAATTCTCAGCAGAACCATCGAAGGGATTGTTAGCTTGATTTCTGGACAAGAAGACATATCTGGAGACCAGGCTTCAAAATACTTTCAAGGTAAAGTGGATCAAATACTCTATTATTTTTTCCTTTATTGTGGAGAATGGAACTTGAAATTAAATATTACTTTTGCGTGGGTGATGCCTTCTCACTTTTTGTTCATTCATTTTTATCATGATTTACATTAGAATGATTTTCATTTATATTCATTCATTTTTATGATGATTTACATTTACGGGTGGGAGATTTACATTAGATTGATTTTATATTTATTCATTTAGTACATGTTTATGCTAAAACAATATACTCCACCATCCATGTCTTATCATGAAGTAAAATTCAAACAAAGCACTGCTTTTCTTTATTTTGGATTCCTTCTTTAATTTTTTATTATTGTTTTATGCTTCTTCATTTTTTTCGATAAATGTATATTGATACTCCTTATTTCTTCAATCTTCAACATGTCATAAATATTTAGTTTTTCAATGATTGGATACAAAATTCATGATGAATTATTATGAAAAAATTAACATTTAAATTGATTTTACAGGTTTTGTAAAATGTTAGAAAGAAAGAAGAAACTAAGGAAAATCAATCAAATGTTTAAATGGTCAATTCCATCCCAAGATCTTCAACATGAAGGTATTTTTGAAATTCGACCTAATATTGATTTGAATGAAGATTTTAATGAAGATATAGAAATTATGGGAGGTGAGGTTGAAATAAACAATACTATTGGCAAAGAGGTAAAACATAAATTGAAGAGAGTTTATAGAGTAGAGTGGGAAAATAAGTATACATGGTTAAAAAAATTTATCCATGAGGATAAAACTTCTATGAAGTGTGAATGTGTGAAACATATGGAGCACCAGGTCCATGAGGAATTGGAAATGGTTGTACCAGCATGCAAAAGGATGCAATTGTAACCCATGAGAAATCTAATGTTCACAAACTATCACAGGCAAAATGGGTATGTGATAAGTAGAAAAAGGTGATATCTATTCCAGAACATATAACACAGATTGATGATTCTAACAAGCATAGAATTATCAAAACCATGAAGTTAGCATATTGGGTTGCAAAACATGATTTATCATTGTCTACATGTATAACTCTCTTTGTTCACTTGTCATGTCATTAGATACATCATGTATGCCCAAGAATAAAGACTATGCAACATATACAAACCAAAAGGCAGCCAATCAATTTATTTTTTCTATATCTAAATATCTTGAAGAGATACAAATCTTGAAGATGAATGAGAGTCCTTATATCTCTTTCATGTTAGATGAAAGCACTGATCATAGCCTAGATAAACATCTTGTTGTTTATGCAACATTTCTAGATTCACAAGGATTGGGGTTGTCAGTCTCTCAATTCATGAAACTTATTAGTGTTGGAGATGGAAAAGGAAGAACAATTTATGATATAGTACAAGCTTTAAGAAATGAACGGAAGATTTTGAATAAAAAATTGATAGTTTTTTCTATGGATGGTGCTTCTTCTATGGTGGGAAATGAAAATGGATTTGTGACCTTATTGAAAAAATATGTGCCAACTTTAATAGTTATTCATTGTGTTGTTCATCGTGAGGCATTAGCTGCATCAGATGCTTCTAAAATGATACCAGAGTTAGTTTTTGTTGAGAAAGTGGCCAATAAATTATATTTATGGGTTCAAAATTCAACAAAAATAACTAATGAGCTCATTGCATTGTAGGAACTTATGACTCTAGAAACTCTCCAAAGGCCTTGATTCATGGAGTCGGATGGTTATCTATGGGATAAGTCATTGAAAGGCTAGTGGCATAGATGCTTGCTATATTGGCTTTGTGGAAAAGTGAGAAGAAAGAATCATGGTATGACAAGGCAAGAATATTTTTTGTTCAGTATTGTTTGCACATGCTTGTTGATGTCATGTGTGAACTTAACAAGCTAAATAAATAATTTCAAGTGGAGCATATTGATGTCACTTCTCTTGGAGATACTATTGATGCCACTATTAATACTTTAAGGAGAATGTTTCTAAATAATAATTCATTTCCAAATGGTGCTTGCTACTTATCAAAAATTTTGGAGGCATCTCAGTTTGGTTATCTACAAATCACTAATGAAGAGGGAGTAGTTCACAAGCATGAATTGCTTTTCACATCTATTCCTAATGCACATGGTGATACTCTTAATACACAAAAGCAATGATTCAGTCTTTGTATTGATGGAACATTACAAAGTTGCATACAACTTATAAAAGATTATGTTCAAAGACTAATAGATTGTCTAAATGCAAGGTTTCCTGATCTTTCTATTTTCAATGCAAAGGTGAGTTTGTTTAGTCCCTCATGTATATTCACATATATTTTGGTTAGAGAAAATAATTCAATGCATTGGCTTGACAAAATTTTCCAACATTTACAACGGATTGTTTGTAATGAAGGGATGGACATTCCATCATTAAACATTAAGGCTTGTAAAAAAGAGTTACATCTATTTATTGATGCACTTCACTCATAATGTGAGGGATTTTTTGTTAGAGAATTGTGGAGGGTTTTTTGTATTTCTAAATGTTGGCAAACAAACTTTCCAAACATGTTAAAACTATGACATGGAATACTTGTGATTCCTACAAGTACAACAACATGTGAATGAGGATTTTCAAAGAAAACCTAATTAAAGATATAAGAAGATCAAAGCTAGAAATTGGAACATTGGATGCACTCATGTGAGCATCACTAAATGGACATGATCCTTCTATGATAGATTGGGAGAAAGTGTATGACATTTGGAGAGGGGAAAAACAAAGAAGGTCACAAAATATTTTGTGAAAGCATGGTTGATCAATGTAATTTTTAGCTCTTTGATAAACTCATTTTATCTAAATAAAATTTGTAGTGATGTTTTATTTCACATGATGTTTATATTCTACTAAATATCTAGAAATATTATGCATTTAATTTTATATTATTTATTTCAATTTCATTTTAGAAATTCATTTAAATTTATTTTTTCAATCTTGTGGATGTAAAATTTTACTCAATTTTTATATTTTGTAATAGTTATTATAAAAAAAATTGGCGTGCATATATTATATTTTAAACGTCAAATGACATCCATATAATTTTTTAGACCGTCAAATAATATTATTGTGACATGTAACATTGAACGTCAAAATCCAAAGCCTTGTTAGGGAGGGATTAACACTCCACTGGCACAAACTCGGCGGTGAAGGATCCACCGCCAACCATCTTGGTCGAGCATAGCATATGCATTTGCATCTGTAAAGGGAACTAAATATTTTTTTATTCAATCACGCATCATTTATTTTATTTCCTTTCCTTTCATCTTATAAATCATGAAGTATCAATCCACAAGCACTGGTTTCATGAGTTATGCCTCCTCTCTTAATTTTTGGAATAGTACGGTTGATAAATACCATTCTCCAAAGCTTGGGTGTACAATTTGCTTACATACCAACAAAAATCATTACACCAAGTGTTATCTCTCTACATAAGAAAGATATTTAACAAAATAAATAATAGGCAGAATCTGATTGATTAGATTAGATTACATACCACAATGAGTTTGTCACAATTCTCTAATCTTTGCACTAACGCATTTAGCTGAACTATATTGGATCCTAAAGAGATTCCAACCTGAAATTTATGAATATATGCAAATAATTGTTATAACCTACTGACCAGATCCTATGTGCTGAAAAACAGAGTTTCTATGAATACATCCAATTATATATATGTTGAAAGTATTAAATCAATGCAACCCAAAATCAAAATCAAAAATATATTTACCATGAGGCCTTCCTTCACAAATTAGTTCTTGAGCCATTTTTATAGCATCATCACTTGATACCTCTAAAACTCTGTCAAGGATATCCATGTTCAAAATATTAGGATTAAACCCAACACCAAGATCGGTTATATCTTTGTGTGGACCTACAAATGAATCTTGGTTAACATAAAGAATAATCATGAATTTTTAGATATAAATAACTTCAGGATCTCAAAATATAACTTGTTGTTCCACAATTTAGGACATTTCTTTCGGCGGGATCCATAACGTAGATCTTCTCATATAAAGAAACATTATCTTTCACATATCAAATAAATTATCCTTAATTAATTACATAAAAATTAGCTTTAAAACTCTGCTAAATACTTTAAAAATATGGATTCATTTTAATTTTTGTAGTATCTATTTGATATTTTTATATCTTCAAAAAATATTTTTGTTCAACTACATAAAAATTTGTTTGCTCAAATAGTTTTTTGTGTTTTTTATGTTTCCACACTTGCCAGGGATTCCTGACTTAAAACATCTCACACATAAATCTGACCGCTAATTTTAGCTTTTTGCAATTGCATTCTAAACTATAATGAAGTAATTAAATTGAAGGGATTTTGGGAAGAATTGATAATTGCAGGGGTACCTGGACATTGGGATTCTTGGACTTGAGGTATTTTCCCACACCAAACACGGTGCCACCACTCCCAATTCCCATCACAAAGATATCCACCTAACCAAGGGTGTCTTCCCAGATCTCTGCCCCATTGTCTCAAAATGGTCGGCCAATTTTTATTTAGGTTAATATATTATATCACATCTAGGAAACCAATGCAACATGCATATAACTAATAACTACCTTAACATTGGCAGGATTCTCGAATTTTTTGAACATAAAAGCATCGGGAGTATTCAAAACCAAGAAAGGACTACAAACACCACCTGTTTTAAAACCAAGAAAGGGATACAACTCAATAAATACACACAATAAATTGAAAGTAACTTGGTAGTAAAATATGAGGACACCATGTACCTTGTCTTTCAAAATGAGCCCTCTATCCCCTGGGTGAAATTTCTTTGGATTGCAACCCTCTGGTCGAAATTAAAACTCTTGTCGAATCCAGAAGTCTGAGAAATTATCTACGGTTGAAATTCCTCGCCCACCTTGGATTTATTCATCGAAACGCTGAATTAGACATATATCTCTGATATTTAACAACAATCAATCAAAACATGCAATTGCCGCATTCAAAGATGTAAGTGCTAAAAACAATAAAACTTCTAAAAACAATAAAATAGCTAAAAACAGCTTTAAAAAGTAAAAACGTCTCACAAATTTAAGCATGTGAAAAAATGTCAAAATGGTCCATCAAATTTAAGCAATGACGTGAATGGCCGTAAGCTCTTCACCATAGGTGGAATGCCTTTTGGCATAATTATTAGCACCTTAAAACAAAATGAGGTGCGCAATTGTTATACTACTAGCAATCACACATGGGGTGTGCGATGATAACGCTAAAAGTATGATACGGAAGTGAGTAGAAGGAAACCGAAATATACAACAAAAGAGTAACATAAATATAGGTGGGTATAAAATAATAAGAGGAACTTGGTGAAATGAGGAATGATCAACAAAATAGGAGATGAGAAGAGGAGTAGAGGGAAAATGAATAAAAATACGGTTTAAGAGAGGACAAATGAAGGAAGGGATTGAAGCCGATATTCCTCTATTAAGAGTGACTTAAGTAGAGGTGCAGAGGACATTTTTATGTAGTTGTTGAATGAAAAATGAGGAGAGATACAAAGGGATGACGATGAGGGAACTCTCGATATAGTCATGAAGGTTAGGCATTGTCTTTTCGTTCCTCCTATGTCAATAGTGGCTCACCACGAGTAAGCCCTTGAGATTTGTGGGTTGAAAAAGCGCAAGCCATTTTTAGCGGTAGTTGTCTTCGGTCTCCTTTGGAAATTGGTGGTATATGATCATGGAAAGGGTTATCTGCAACCCAAGGAGGTCCCGAGTATTGATCAAATCTGACGATAACAAATAAAGGCAAAGGAGGTGGACCGGTGGAGCCTTTGTAGACTATGTTGATGGCAGAGTTGATAGCACCATTAACAAGACCTGTTTCAACCCACAAGTTTACGAAAGCATGACTTTCTAGTTGATGCAGAGAAGAACTTTGTTTTGCAATTGATCATCATCATCCTCTCTGAGTCGGCATGTCCGTGGTTTGAGTGATTGATCTGGTTATGGGAGAGGTAAGGGACTTTAACATTTGAAGGTTGTGGTTGTCAACCAAGTCATTTTTAGCAAAAATATGGGGGGATCTTTGAACTCAATGATTTCTTGTTCGAAAGGCAGGAATCCATTCTTGGCATAAGGATCTCCTAATCTTGAAATAGAGGAAGAGAATTACGAATGATGAGTAACAAGTTCCAAAATGATGCTTGTGCAGAGTGGAACCTTGTTTCCTAAAGATTGCATTGAGGGAGATGATTATCATGAAGTTTCTCCATAGGCTAGCCCCATAGGAGTTACTTGTATATAGAGGTATGTCCATGACAGTGCAAGTTGGCCAAGGTCACCAACAAGGATGATAGACATGTTCCCAAATACAGATGTTTTGGAGTGAGGGAAAGCTTAAGGCGGTAGTCAATTTTACCAAGCAACTTTGGGCTGATGAAACTCATTTCATCAATTAGAATATATTGGACATGTTTAAGGGAGTCTTGAAAAGATGATAAAGAAAGAGAATCAAACACATTGAGATCATTTCCATATTTAGGTAGATATTGATTTGAAAAATGAAATTAAACTAAACTAATATGTGGTCATGGAAATAGAAAAATCACATAGAAGTCCAAGATCCTATTGTCTAACACCTTCGGTGTAATAAAACAAATCATTACCTCTATCTATTAGCCACCCTTTATTTATGAACATTAAAAAAAATTTACATTAAATATTTTTTACCTCTATGTGTTGACTTAAGTTACCAAGTGTTATACAACACAACACATTTCTAAATCTATTTTTCCGGTTATCCTTTGAGAACTCAAGGACCATGTATGACAAGATTAATCCTAGATTCCTAACCTACAGGTGCATAAGAGACATAAGCTATGGTGTACTAAGGATTGATGGGTGAAAAGATGTCAAGTTATGTGGAAATCACAAATTTCTTCAATTTATAAAGGACACGGTTACCTTGTCATACATCAAATTCTAATAGTGAATAACTTCAACAATGACAAATATGTCATTCATAAGAAGGAACAAACAATGTAATATGTCTTTTGACATTGCCAAGTTCCTATGTCTTTTAACTGGATAGTATCATGATATACTAACCTCTTTGTTGAAAAGAAGTATATGATGGATGACAAATGAATGGTTTAAACATATGAAAATGACATTTAAACCAGGAAAATTTGCATAGCAACTCAGCGTCTCAATCCCTCAACTAGAAAGTAATGGCCACATCAAGCTCAATGTTACTTCACTCCTTTCAAGGTGCAAGTACACAACAAGCTTTCTTGAAGACCTCTCAATCTACAAAAGGAGTTTGTGAATTTCAAATCAAAATTAACCAAACCTATTGTAGCAGAATATCAAAATCAACAAAAAAATATTGTAGCAGAATGGATGTCTTTACAAGGCATTACATAGGGATTTCGTGGAGGGTATATCGCTTTGATTTTAGGTTCTCTGCTGTCCCATGAAAGGTAATAAATTGCAGAAATACAAAATAAGAAATATCCCATATATAGTAGCTAAGGGCAGGGTTCCATAGACAAAAATATTTTTCTGATATTTATACAACAAATGGATGCATTAAATTTGATTCATTTGAAGAATGGAAAATACATTTTGAGAAAACTTAGAATGAATATTGTTTAGGTGGGAGATTTTTAGTGGTTGTTAAAGAAGGGAAGCTGAAAGATTATCGAACAAAACCACAGTATGTAGTGTAAAGTTTATGATGATTTCTCTTCTGACTTCCAACTTATATTTATTTATTTTAATTAGGAAGTAAATATTACTAGCACTTTGGAACAAAAGGAGGTGCAATTTTTATACTACTAGCAATTTTACATGAGTTACAAATTACGTCGGAGAGGATAACAATATTAAGTTTGTTGGAGTTGTAATTTTCAGTGAAATGTATGTTATTTTTCAGTTGTTTTAAATTTTTGTGATCGGAGGAAATACCAATGTTGTACAACTACAACATTCGACAAAAACTACCTCCCATTTTACCCTGAGGGATGTCCATACCCTGCTCCAAAACTCTTATCTTGCCACCTCTAGAGATAAAGTAGAGTAGACTAAGACATCAAGTCATAAAATATTTTATGACTAAAATCACAAAAAAACATCTAAACTATTGTCAAATATATGATGCAATAAAAAAAGAGATCCATTCGCAGAAGCAACACCAAGTTAAAAAATATCAAATGTCAGTGAAAGGAAAAGATAACACCAACGTTGATGCGTGGGATCCGATCAATCGTAAAGGAAAATTTATATAATTCTTGATAATAATGAGCATCGTAGACACAGGCAGCAATCACTTTTATGTTTTTTGCTTTTATTTTAATGGACAAACAGTGATCACTTTTATTGTTGAGATGAGACCTTTAATTCAATGTGGGGTATGCTTAAGATTTGTGAACTTAAGTTACAAATACCCCATTAATATTACGTCACAAACCCTTTAACAACAATAAATACCTTTTAAAAATAATTACTATTAACTTAAAAATCTAGCAAAACTAAAAGAGCAGAATCCCTGATAAGCATTCATTACGTGAGTATAGTTCTACGGAAAAGATAACCAAAAAAATACAAGTTTGGCAGTTTGTAATCCTGCTTCTGAAATTCAAATCCCATTCATAGCTCTAACACTCAAATAAACATGGGTGATATTGTTACCAATTGGTTTAAGATTTATAGAGAAAGAAATTTACAAATAAATAAGAATAATTCTTATCACTAATGAAGGGCACGACAAATAAGAATAATTGACTTTTATATTTGATCCCACATTAGTGTGGTGTCGGCATGTTAATGACTGTAGTAAATGTAATTATTTTTCCACAATGGGAGATTGTGTTAGTGGGGTCAAACGTATTCATCACTAATACCACTCATTAATTAATGTTATCTATTTAAGTCCTTCTCAAAACCATTGACAAAAGGCGGTGAAGATTCTCACTTAAAAGACATTCGGTTGATTTGGCAGTATTAATTCCATATTAGGATAACCCAGTAACATTATTCAAATTAGGTGATTTTGGAAATGTGATCCCCTTCTGTAATATTCCCTTGAAGAGACATTCCAAGTAAGGGCATATTCAAAGGTGGATCCCTTTGTGAACTACAAAATATAAAAATTTGTAGAGGCATATTAATAAGATATGTATCATGAGGATATTTTTTTAATGTTTTGAAGCCACAAAAGAGAGTGGAAGACTAAGTAACAAAACATATTAATCCCGCATATAATCAATCTTTATGTTAGTAAGAGCACCACTTATATTATAGCATTACCCTATAGGAAAAAACAAATGAGAAGTTAAAATATTCATCACTCATCTTGTCATGATTGTCAGTTGAAAGGTTTAAACCTAAACCTCTACATCAATTTATTTCCTTAGCGTTCCCCCTAAGAATTACCTAACCCTACATCATGATTACTATCTACTCAACTACTTGAGTTTTCATTTACCAATGTGTTTTCATCTTCTTTTTCATAATTGTCTTACTTGCCTCCGATTGTGGTAATTTATCACTTTGACGTTAACTAACTCTGAAACCGCCATCTATGTGACTATGCATGAAAAATAGTTTGTCAATAAATATTTGTATATCATCCATTGCATTAACAAACATTTGTTATAAGTCTAGGTGTAAACATCATTCATATCCATCCTGTTATCCAATAGGTCTTATGGATGCATAAACAACAAAAGCGTGCATAAATAAGTGAGTCTTATAACACCATGTAACCAAAATTTTAGTGCACACACACATACATTCATATATATTGATTCAAATATTTTTACGATCGCGTCATCGACACTGAGAAGTCAATTATGGGCCAAAAAATAAAAAATAAAAAATGGGGCATACAAGTGCCTCTATGTACATAAGTATTGATATGTTGATTGATAATAGAGAATCACTCGTGTGATTCTCTTGAATAATGGTGCGGAGGATTCCTAGTCCTCTACCTATGAGACCTAACAGTAGAGTGGTGAGTGCCCTTGACCTACTCATATTATAATGCCCCACACAAAATTTAAAATAAAATAATAAAGGATTTTGTAGTGCCTTGCTCAAAATAAAATCAAAATAATAATAAAAAAAGATGAAGGCATGTGGCAGGGTTTTTTGTCAGAAAACTACAAATATTAGGGGTTGCGTGTGGCGAGTTCCATCACCGCGCCAAGGATAATTGTGCATGTCATGATCCCACCGAAACTAGTTAACATTGAAAACTTAGCAGTAATTGGAAAGTTTAGGTGCGTTGGTAGACATTTATGTAGATGTGGACGGAGACCGTAAGATGGCGATGGGATAATATTTTGGGCAGGCCAGTTCAGAGATATGGGTTTCCTCACGCAATAGTCTCATTGTTCTAGCTATGCAAATTAATCCATTTGGATCCGTATCCCTTCTTGAAGCATTTCGCTTTGTGCATGGGTGTAAAGGAAACTTCCGCCGAGCGTTGTATTGTTGTTGTATGCAAAAGAATAAAAATATCGACGATCGTGAGGATCTCCATTCAAACGTAATGTCGAGTTGTATGAAATTTTCCTTCTCCTATTTTCTATGCACATGTGATACGTGCATAATAACATTTTTGCACCATTATTTTGTGGGCATCTATAACCACTTTGTTTTCCTGCTCTTTACCTTCTTCTGTGAGTAATTTGTTGTTTTGATTAAGACATTAGAAGCACCCTTTCTTATTGTCCCACATATGCCTCCACAAATGTTGTTGCTTTCACTCTTCATCTGTGTGATGCCCTCTATTGTCCATTCTCAGCATCCTCCCGTCCTGTGCCAAAATATGAGACTTGGAACATGGTATGGATATCCATCAAAGCATAAAAGATAGAGGAATTATTGAATCTGAAGTTCCTTGTAAATGAAGAAAAATGGAGTTTTTGATTCTTTGCAAAGTTATTTTTGTTGTTTTTTTTCATCTTCTTAGTTGAACGTTCTAGGACGGAATGGGAGGAGGAGCAGAGGAGGTGTTAGATCGGTCAATGCTGGAAGTAGAAATTTGCAAGCTTCAACAAGATTTTGGAAGTGTAAAAATGAATTGGAGGGGGAGGTTGATAGATTGTTCAACGACAGTGGCGAAAGGTGGATAAAGTATACGGTGGAGATGAGGAGGAAATTTTTACTTGATTGAAGGAGGAGATGAGTACATATATTGTTCAATTGTAGAAGAAGAGGTTCAAAGTGTGGAAAAAGTAATGGGAGCACATGACGAGGTAAATTTTTCAACAGTGCTACCAGAGTTTGGAATAGTGGAAAGAATACTGGGAAGACGTGATGATGTCAGTTGTTCAAAGACATCCACAACACTAGTTTTGATGGGAAAGACTGGAAATGGTAATAGTTCAACTGGAAATTCGCTCCTCGGATACGATGCTTGTATATCTCATTTAAGCACTTTCTCTATTAAATAAGAGTGCAAGCGGAAGAAAACAACGTTGAAGGATGGCCGAGTCTTAAATGTGGTGGATACGCCTGATACTTTTGACATGAGTGTCCCTAAAAAGATGTTGCAGAAAGAAATTATTAAGTGCACCGAGCTCACAAAAGAGGGGGTGCATGGAGTTCCTCTAGTGCCCTCTATTAGAAACCTCTTTACTTTAGAAGAAGCATCTATTGTAAAGGACTTGCAAAAGCTATTCGGTCCTAGAATTATTAACTACATGGTGGAGTTTTAGTGCATGCAAATCGCTCGATGAAATGCCTTGTGGAGATGCGGAATCAAGCTCCACAACTTTTTTCAATTCCTTTTTTTTGCTCACGCATGGTCTCCCTTACCTTTTCTTTCATAATTTTCATAATTTGGGTTCTTCATTTAAAATATTATAGAAACATTAAACCACTAGATAATCATACAAATGGATATGTAACCAAATTTAAATAGTGTAAAGAAATAAAACTTCACCTTGTGATTGACGAAACTAATTTTTCAATTTTAACATTAAATGTGGTTACTACCATAGCCTTATACGATGATACTAGAGTATCCAAATCAATTTCTTGTATCTGCTGGTATCGGCGAGATCTATATGATGTCGTCAAATCAAACAACCTTTGGCCTACCTTGCAAAGTTAGAAAAATACAAATTTTAAAGGCTTGCAAAACAACAGTCTGAGCCCCGTAAAAGAGTTGTCAAACGTCGTATGTGTTCCTTGTTATGTAGAGAATCACGTCCAAGAATTATCTTGACCTCGCGTGCCTGTTTGCACTCTCTTCACCACTTCTCTAGAAGCCCAGTCACTCCGTTTGCACTTTTAGGGAACTTTTAAAATTAAAAAGTTGGATTTCATTTTGACCCACCATTTGAAACCTGAGCAACAAAATGCTTATCCACCTTTGAAAACCCCTTGTATTTTTACTAGAAAACTGCTTGGAACCTTCAGTTTGGGGAAAACCATTATTCTTGATAGTTTGGAAAAGGTATTTTGTAGGCCTCGGTTGCGATTTGACTAGGTCAAACTGGACCACCATGTCAATCGGTGGGTTCATAAAACTCGTCATTGTGTGAAAACCATTCACTAGTTCTGAAATTTTTCGGTTCCTGTGAATTTTTGGTGTATAGGAGGACATGTAGAAACTTACATGTGGTGTGTCTTCCCATTGGAAGACAACGTTTGAAAGTGGTTTCTTAGTCTCCGAGCCTATTTTGAACGTTTTTGTAGCTAGTAGGAAAATGTAAAAAATATATTAAAAAAATTGTAGGACCCCTATCGGGTTGTTAAACCACCATATAAAATTTTGACACATGTAAATAACTATTCGAAAACTCTATAGTGTAACTTTTGTGTGAAATAGAACTTTTGACTAAATGGTGTTTCTCTCTCTTCCTTTCTCTTTCTCTCTACTTGGTTACGAAATGAAATGAAATGAATATATGTTTCCAAACCTTTTCTCTCGAATGCAAATTATAATTATTATTACATGTAATCGAGAAACTAAATACATTAATTATGTTAGATTAGGGTGGATTCCATGCCAATGATTTATCGTTGATTTCATGCTCACATGGTTTTGCAGGATGCAAGAATGATGGCGAAAAGGTGATGTGTAATTCATTATTTATTATTGTAAATTTATATGGGTCATTGTAAAATGAATATATGTATAATGTAGTCTCATGTTATAGAAAATTTATATTTGAAATTTGCTAATACGTATGAGATGCTAGTTTAAGGGATATCTTAGGAAATGTGCATCTAATCATAGGTTCATTTTGATACATAGTTACATATGGTAAAAATGTTTGATATATATATGGTAAATGAATTTGAAGTTAACATCTTGTAGCATTTTCAGTGTTCAATAAATGATTAATTAATTAGCATGTTGTATTCTTACCTTGTAAATGTAATAAGGCTATTTAATCGAAACACTCAACCCTAGTATAAGATTCATGCATAACATGTATTCATGTGTGATCCTTATTACCATAGAAGATATTGAAACTATCAAATGAACTTAAACTTTGCACTTGATGGAACCTCCTAGCTTAGGTAAATAAGACCCCTAGTTTGTGTTACCATCATGGTCGGTATGTTTAGCCTTATCGTCGTGAACTTGATGGTTAGGAATGACTTGGAAAAACTTTTTATGGAGTAAGTAGAGCTATTACTCCCTTAGTATCCTAGTGGACTACCAAGTCTTATGAAGTTAGATCTATAAATTAACTTCATCATCGAATGAATTCCCTGTGGGATCCAGATAACACAAATGGAGATAGTGAAATAGTTGTTCTATGACTTAAACTCTTGTTAATAAACTCTTTAGTTCCTCTCAGCTAAATGTGTTACCTTGGTTACTAATAACATAACGCATTGGTCTTTCATGAAGGTTTTTTAGCTTAAATTTGTCCTCTCACCTTAAACTCATATATAGTTGAGGCATAGATCCTTAGGTGCTATTGGAATTAAACAAAACCTTGGCTAATTAAGGGGTTAACTTATGGGTGGAAATTGTTCATAACTCTTAGCAAATGCAATTGTATTTTAAATTAAGTTGACTTAAGAGAAGTGTAGAAACAAAAAAAAAAATAGTCTCGTTACCCCTTATGCCTAGCTTCCTTTGTACCCTAGTGAGTGGCCCAAAAATGAACAAAGGTAGTAGGTGATAGGTAATAGGTGATTGATCTCATGGTGGGATTTAAATGACACAAGTGGATGTCTTGGTTGCAGCATGTGTTTAATATTGTAGGGTATAAGAGAAAAGAAATGGGATGTCTCGTGTTAGGTTACACTCCTTGTAGTAGTGAATCCATTAGTGAAAAGTATGTGTTATTTTGTTTACAAATGTTATAAAACAATGCTAATAATGAGACCATAGTGCGATGTAAGAGTAAAACGAGATTTGAGGTTAGGAATGATGTCACTCTTGGAGTCCTTATAACTCAATTAAACATTTTCATGTGTTAAAAAGAATATGAATTTCCCTAGTGAGACCAAACTTTGAGAAAACAAAATATATATATATATATATATATATATATATATATATATATATATATATATATATATATATATATATATATTCAAATAAAATTTCTTGATGTGGAAATGTCAATGGATTTCAACAAGTTATTGAACCATATTAACTATGATAGGGAAATAAAGATACCATGATCAAAAAATGTTATGGGAACATGTATCTTGAATCTAAATCTCCCTTAAGTCCTAAGATTTCTTTCTCGGCATCACGTCAAATTCACTTATGTAGCAAGGGTAAAAATTTAAACATTTGATAAGCATAATCTTAACATAAGAATGAGAGAATTAGGAAATTTGTATGTAAATTTAAATAGGACAAATACTTATGTAAATTATGGAGATTGGCGTAAGGGATAAAGATCCAATTTAAATGGTCGAACTGTAAGTTGAATGTGGAATGAACTTATGAGTCTGTAGGTAAAAAAAAAAGGGAAGAAAATTATACTTACATAATAATGTTATATGAAGGTTAATCATAATGAAGACGTAATCATGGTAATGATGTGTTGTGGGTTGGCCAATCTTTGAGTCCCTTTTCTTATGGTTGAGTTATTGCTAGCATTTGTTCATTGGAGAAAGTGTGGCATCGTCATGTATATGGTGTTGTCGTGTGTCTATGTGAGATGATGACTTATGTAGGTGTCTTGTGCGTTGTTGAGTTTCTCTTCTTGGAGCCCTTGTGGTGTTGTGTAGTGAGCAATGTAAGTAAAAAAATTATCTTGGTATTTTATTGTGGTTTTTATGTGTGTAAAATGTGGGCGTTACATTTGGTATCATAGCGAAGGTTCATGCTCTCGAACCTCTAGGATAGATTGGAGTTGTGACATTTTTGCATGGTGGTGGTAGAAATTGGAAGAGTAATGTGATATAAGCGTGATGTGAACTATGTCATAATTGTGATATTGTGAATGCACATGTTGTGTATGTCACTTAGTGCGTATTTTTTATCATGTTGATGTGCTTGTGATGAGAGTATTCTCTCTCCCTTTCATGGATTCTATAAAGAGTTCATGTGTGATGTACCACCTTATTGTGTGTGAAAAATAATCTTATTGTGGATTGTGGAGTGTTGGAGCATTTTGGCATTATGTGATATGAAGGTGTATTGATGTATTACATGAAAAAAAAATTGGTGTAAGGCGAATTAGATTGTATCGTGATGTCGTCACTATATTGTGAGGAATCGTGTGCATCACCATGTTGTATTGTAATTGACTATATGTTGTAAAGTTAGATATTGTGTTCCTCATACGTATAATTCATGTAATATGTGATGGTTCATGTCATGATTTAGGGGCATATGGTGAGCGTATGATCCCTATTGTACAGTGATTGCACTTTGAGTGCAGAATGTGGTAATGTGATGTATCGTAACCCATGAAAGTAATGATTGTGTTTTACCCTGTATATATACCATGCATAAGACGTTATGGTTAAATTGTGTGAATCACCATTGTGTTAGTGATGTAGTTATGTGTTATGTTGTGGACCCTACACTAACCGACCCTAAGGTAAATCGGTAAAAGTGTATGTTTGGAGTGATGAAATGTGTACTGTTGACTAGTCACTCGAGCCGAGTACGAGATAGGAAGTGGAGCCTTACATAGGCTGAAAACCCACTTTTTTTTTTGTATGTGTGGCACTTGCTCAATGGGTGTCATGCATATTGTGTTTCGCAGACACCTTAGGCTCAGTAGATGGTGACTTGTACTCTTTTCTCTCTCCCGATATGGTTGTCGTATGGATTCAACCTATGTGATTTTGACTATGTTGAGCCTTATCAAAGTGGTGGCGGGATGATTTAGATAGAGATGATGACAGTTGTATTATTTGATATGTTATTTTACTGAGCTGAGGCTCGATGTTCCGAAAGTGCCAGCAACTCATTGAGTACCCCCCTGGTGGCCATATAAGGCCACATAGTTATTGTAATGTGTTATTTCTATACACGTATTTTATTCGTAAGTTGAAAACTTTCCCTTTTCTTGCTAGAACCAACAATTTTATTGATTGACATGTTCTTATATTTTGGGCATTTATTTGGTTGATGCACTAAAGAGGCATATTTTTGCACTGACTATGGCTATTTGGCCATTTTTTTTTCTTAGATTTAAATTTTCTTTTTAAGTTTAAAAATCTTATAGCCTAGCCCAAGGCTTTAGATCTTGCCACTTGGAATTTGAATGGTTTGTTATGTTGGTTCTAATGTCGTAATGTATTGGAATAGGGTCATGGGATTCACCATGGAGTGGTGGAACCTATGGACCCGCTTTGTTGTATAGGGGTACGCCCCAAGGAGTTACAAATAACTAGCGGGTTGTTGAACCACAAGTTATTATGTCACTTGGGTTAGAGGTATCTGGACTCTATGTGCCTAGGGCCATAGGGTGACCAACCTCTTTTGGGGAGCTAAAAGGAAAATTTATCTTTATTTTATTACTTGAGGGAGGCATAAGAGACACTTGAGGGAGGCATAAGATACTTGAGGGAGGCATAAGAGACACTTGAGGGAGGCATAAGAGACTTGAGGGAGGCATAAGAGACACTTGAGGGAGGCATAAGAGACTTGGGGGAGGCATAAGGAAATTGTGTGGGTGTGATTGATGCTTGAGAGGATTATGTAGTTATTTTGTGATACATGGGAGGTATATGTAGTTGTCTTGTTATGATTTGGGAGGTATATGGAGTTGTTTTGTGATGTTTTGAGAGGTGCGTGAAGTTGGTGTTATGATTTATGTGTACTCTTGTGAGTCTGTTTGTGTTTTGTGATGTTGAGGATTGATGCTCCTCATTGTTGGCATGATGTTGTTTCCATCTTGACACTATGTAGCTACAGTTATTGTCCCAAGTTGTGTGAAACCTTTATATGTGTACCTATTGGGAATTCCATGTTGAAGTAGTCTACTTATGTTATGGGTACTATTGTGTCGGAGCACATGTGTGACAAGTACTATGTTGTGAGAGCTATGTATGTTTTGTCCATGGGTTAGTTGAGTTCTTTTGATGTGATACAATCATGGAAGTATGTAGAAATATGTCTTGTGAACCATTAGTGTTTTGTTTGTCCCTGATGTGGTATTGTGATGTCAATTCTATTGGGCACCTACGAACATAAGACAACTAAAATCTTAAACAATGAAATACTAAGAGAGATTAATAAATACTTTAAAGGAAAATACTAAGTAATAAAGTAAAAGAGAACTATCAATCTTCATAGAACATTAAAATTTAAGATATCGCAGAAATTAGCTTTCTTCCTTGTCGTCATGTTGTATCGACTAGTTTTTTGTGAAACGACATGGGTCACTATTGACTTTCTTACATACCCACCTTTTGAGCTTCAGTATTGTGTTGCATCGAGGAAAATGATCTTATAAGGGGAGGGAGATGTAGTGCCCCACACAAAATTTAAAATAAAATAATAAAGGATTTTGTAGTTCCCTGCTCAAAATAAAATCAAAATAATAAAAAAAATGAAGGCATGTGGCAGGGTTTGGGGGCTAGTTTTGTTAGAAAACTACAAATATTAGGGGTTGCGTGTGGCGGGTTCCATCAATTGCAAGGAGAACTGTGCATGTCATGATCCTGCTTGAAACCAATCGAACATTGAAAACTTAGTAGTAATTGGAAAGTTCAAGTACGTTGGTAGAAATTTATGTAGATGTTGATGGGAGACTGTAAGATGGTGATGGGATAATATTTTGGGCACGTCTAGTTCAGGAGATATGGGTTTCCTCATGCAACAATCTCATTTTTCCAGCTATGTAAATTAATCCATTTGATATGTATCCCTTCCTGAGCGTTTCATTTGTCTGTGGGTGTAAAGGAAACTTCCACCTAGCGTTGTATTGTTGTTGTATGTAGAAGAATAAAAATATTGACAACTATGAGGATCTCCATTCAATCGTAATGTCGAGTTGTATGAACTTTTTCTTCTCCTATTTTATATTCACTTGTGATACATGCATAATAACCTTTTGCACCATTATTTGGTGGGAATTTATAACCAATTCGTTTTGTTGCTCTTTACCTTCTTCTACGAGTAATTTTTGTTTTTGATTAAGACATTAGAAGCACCCTTTCTTATTGTCCCACATATGCCTCCACAAATGTTGTTGCTTTCACTCTTCATCATGTGTGATGCCCTCTATTGTCCATTCTCAAAGCATCCTCCCGTCCCGTCCAAAATATGAGACTTGGAACAGGTATGGACATCCATCAAAGCATAAAAGATAGAGGAATTATTGAATCTAAAGTTCCTTGTAAATGAAGAAAAAAGTGGATTTTTTTATTCTTTACAAAGTTATTTTCGTTATTTTTTTCATCTTCTCAGGTTGAAAATTCTTGGATGGAATGAGAGGAGGAGCAGAGGAGGTGTTAGACTGGTTAATGTTGGAAGCAGAAATTTGCAAACTTTGAAGAGATTTTGGAAGTGTAAAAAAATGAATTGGGGGGGGGAGGTTGATAGATTGTTCAACGGAAGAAGTGAATGTGGATAAAGTATACAAAGTGGAGATGAGGAGGAAAAATTTTTACTAATTGAAGGAGGAGGTGAGTACATATATTTTTCAATGTGAAGCGAGAGGTTCAAAGTGTGGAAAAAGTAATGGGAGCACGTCACGAGGTAAATTTTTCAACAAAGGTGCTACGAGTTTGGAATAGTGGAAAGAATACAGGGAAGACGTGATGATGTCAGTTGTTCAAAGACATCCACAACACTAGTTTTGATGGGAAAGACTGGAAATGGTAATAGTTCAACTGGAAATTCGCTCCTCGGATACGATGCTTGTATATCTCATTTAAGCGCTTTCTCTATTACATAAGAGTGCAAGCGGTAGAAAAAAACGTTGAAGGATGGCGGAGTCTTAAATGTGGTGGATACGCCCGATCCTTTTGACATGAGTGTCCCTAAAAAGATGTTGCAGAAAGA
Organism: Taxus wallichiana var. yunnanensis; assembly: GCA_018340775.1. Classification (NCBI taxonomy): domain Eukaryota; kingdom Viridiplantae; phylum Streptophyta; class Pinopsida; order Cupressales; family Taxaceae; genus Taxus; species Taxus wallichiana. The sequence goes on from CM031241.1 coordinate 261,943,721, forward strand.
AATTATTAAGTGCACTGACCTCACAAAAGAGGGGGTGCATGGAGTTCCTCTAGTGCTCTCTGTTAGAAACCTCTTTACTCTGGAAGAAGCATCTATTGTAAAGGACTTGCAAAAGCTATTTGGGCCTAGAATTATTAACTACATGGTGGATTTTTAGTGCATGCAAACCACTCGACGAAATGCCTTGTGGAGATGCGGAATCAAGCTCCACAACTTTTTCGATTCATTTTTTTGCTCAAGCATGGTCTCCTTACCTTTTCTTTCATAATTTTCATAATTTGGGTTCTTCATTTAAAATATTATAGAAACATTAAACCACTAGATAATCATACAAATGGATATGTAACCAAATTTAAATAGTGTAAAGAAATAAAACTTCACCTTGTGATTGACGAAACTAATTTTTTAATTTTAACATTAAATGTGGTTGCTACCATAGCCTTATACGATGATACTAGAGTATCCAAATCAATTTCTTGTATCTCTTTGGGGTATCGGCGAGATCTATATGATGTCATCAAATCAAACAACCTTTGGCCTACCTTGCAAAGTTAGAAAAATGCAAATTTTAAACGCTTGCGAAAACAACTTGATTTGAGCCCTAAAAAGAGTTGTCAAACGTCGTATGTGTTCCTTGTTATGTAGAGAATCACGTCAAGAATTATCTTGACCTCGTGTGACTATTTGCACTCTCTTCACCACTTCTCTAGAAGCCCGTCACTCCGTTTGCACTTTTAGGGAACTTTTAAAATTAAAAAGTTGGATTTCATTTTGACCCACCATTTGAACCCTAAGCAACAAAATGCTTATCCACCTTTGCAAACCCCTAGTATTTTTACTAGAAAATCGCTTGAACCTTCAGTTTGGGAAAACCACTATTCTTGATAGTTTGGAAAAGGTATTTTGTAGGCCTCTGGTCGCAGTTTGACTAGGTCAAACTGGACCAATTACAATCGGTGGGTTCATAAAACTTATCGCCGTGTGAAAACCATTCGCTGGTTCTGAATTTGGTTAGTTCTGTGAATTTTTGGTGTATAGGAGGACACGTAGAAACTTACTTGTGGTGTTTCTTCCCATTGGAAGACAACATTTGAAAGTGGTTTCTTAGCCTCCGAGTCTGTTTTGAACATTTTCATAGCTAGTAGGAAAATGTTAAAAAAATAAATAAAAAATTGTAGGACCCCTATCGGGTTGCCAAACCACCATGGAAACTTTTGACACATGTAAATAACTGTTCGAAAACTCTATAGTGTAACTTGTGTGTGAAATAGAACTTTTGACTAAATGGTGTTTCTCTCTCTTCCTTTATCTTTCTCTCTACTTTATTACAAAATGAAATGAATATATGTTTCAAACCTTTTCTCTCGAATGTAAATTATAATTATTATTACATGTAATCAAGAAACTAAAGACATTAATTATGTTAGATTATGGTGGATTCCATGCTAATGATTTATCGTTGATTTCATGCTCACATGGTTTTGCAGGATGCAAGAATGATGGTGAAAAGGTGATGTGTAATTCATTATTTATTATTGTAAATTTATATGGGTCATTGTAAAATGAATATATGTATAATGTAGTCTCACGTTACAGAAAAGTTATATTTGAAATTTTCTAATATGTATGAGATGCTTGTTTAAGGGATATCTTCGGAAATGTGCATCTAATCATAGGTTCATTTTGATACATATTTACGTATGATAAAAAGGTTTGATATATATATGGTAAATGAATTTGAAGTTAATATCTTGTAGTGCATTTTTAGTGTTCAATAAATTATTAATTAATTAGTATGTTGCATTCTTACGTTGTAAATGTAATAAGGAGATTTAATCAAACACTCAACCCTAGTATAAGATTCATGCATAACATGTATTCATGTGTGATCCTTCTTACCATAGAAGAGATTGAAACCTTCGAATGAACTTAAAATTTGCACTCGATGGAACCTCCTAGCTTAGGTAAATAAGACCCCTAGTTTGTGTTATCGTCATGGTTGGTATGTTTAGCATTATCGTCCGTGAACCCAAATTGTTAGGAACAACCCGGAGAAACTTTTTATGGAGTAAGTAGAGCTATTACTCCCTTAGTATCCTATTGGACTACCAAGTCTTATGAAGTTAGATCTATAAATTAACTTCATCATCGAATGAATTCACCGCTGTTGGATCCAGATTTACACAAATGGAGATAGTGAAATAGTTGTTCTATGACTTAAACTCTTGTTAATAAACTCGTTAGTTCCTCTCGAGATAAATGTGTCACCTTGGTTACTAATAACATAACACATTGGTCTTTCATGAAGGTTGTTTAGCTTAAATTTTCCTCTCACCTTAAACTCATTTATAGTTGAGGCATAGATCCTTAGGTGCTTTTGGAATTAAACAAAACCTTGGCTAATTAAGGGGGTTAACTTACGGGTGGAAATTGTTCATAATCTTTTAGCAAATGAAATTGTAGTTTAAATTAAGTTGACTTAAGAGAAGTGTCAAAACAAAAAAATAGTCTCGTTACCCCTTATGCCTAGTTTCCTTTGTACCCTAGTGATCGGCCCAAAACTCGAATAAAGGTAATAGGTAATATTCCTATGATGGATCTCATGGTGGGATTTAAATGACACAAGTGGATGTCTTGGTTGCATCATGTGTGTTAAATATTGTAGGGTATAAGAGCAAAGAAGTGGGATGTCTCGTGTTAGGTTACACTCCTTGTAGTAGTGAATCCATTAGTGAAAAGTATGTGTTATTTTGTTTTCGAATGTTATAAAACAATGCTAATAATGAGACCATAGTGTGATGTAAGAGTAAAGCATATAAGAGTAAAACAAAATTTGAGGTTAGGAATAATGTCACTCTTGGAGTCCTTATAACTCAATTAGACATTTTCATGTGTTAAAAAGAATACAAATTTCCTGGTGAGACCAAAATTTGAGAAAACAAAAGATATATATAAATACAAATAAAATTTCTTCGTGTGGCAATGTCGAATGGATTTCAACAAGTTATTGAACCAACTATGATAGGGAAATAAAGATACTTTGTGATCTAAAAATGTTGTGGGAATATTTAAATAGGAAAAATACTTATGTAAATTATGGAGATTGGTGTAAGGGATAAAGAGCCGGTTTAAATGGTCGAACTATAAGTTGAATGTGGAGTGAACTTATGAGTCCAGGTAAAAAAGGGGAATAAAATTATACTTACGTAATAATGTTATATTAAGGTTAATCATAACGAAGATGTAATGATGTGTTGTGGGTTGGCCAATCTTTGAGTACATTTTCTTGTGGTTGAGTTATTGCTAGCATTTGTTCATTGGAGAAAGTGTGGCATCGTCATGTATATGGTGTTATCGTGTGTCTATGTGAGTCGATGACTTATGTGTCTTGTGCGTTGTTGAGTTTCTCTTCTTGGAGCCCTTGTGGTGTTGTGTAGTGAGCAATGTAATTCAAAAAAAAATATCCGGGTATTTTACTGTGGTATTTATGTGTGTAAAATGTGGGCATTATACATATGGTGATAACCACTAATATTTGACACATGCATCATCTATGTCGCTATCCTCCAACTCGATGAAGCTCCATGTCTACCTAACCTTCTACGCATCACCTCCCTTGACGTAAATACACCTCATCCTCTATTGTTAATGTCATGGCCCTCTCAGTGTCCAATAGTTGTGCCCCATGATAGCCAACGAATAAGACATCTGTGTGACATCCAACATTATGATAAACCCTACGATCTAGCTATATCTTGTTTGGGGCCTTCCCTAGGGCTGGGGAAAACTTATCTACCATGGTATCCTTGATTAGCTACTTGTACTTGTGGTAGTCTCTGCAAACACGTGTAAAATTGATGGAGTTAAGTAACATATCCAAAAGAAGACCACTAATGCTAGGAATAAAAAACGTGCTAATTGTAACACTATGAGTCTAACAAGAGCATAAATATGGAAAACAAAATAAACCAAACTAGACTACTTGGATCCCCTACCTACCACTCTAGATCTAACCCCGCATCATAAGGCTCATAGTCATCCTCTAACTCCTCGGTGACCGGTCCTTGGCCCTCTCCAACAAATCTCTGATACCACTTGTAAGGAATTTAGTTGGATAGATTTTTTAATATCAATAGTAATACAACACCAAAGAACACCAAAATAGAGAGAAAAGATCACAATATATTCAAGTAGAATGACTTAGCCATTTTGAGGAGGGTAACCTCTAAACCGTACAATAAGACTCAAGTGCTCAATATGATGATCATCTATGAGTTACTAACTCATATATAAACCCTACTATGTTATATAAACCACCTAGGTCGACCTACTAAGCATATAAAAGTTTAAATAAATGAGATATAACATGATAAGAGATAGGTGAAAATGCATAGTTGAGAGGAAAGGATTGTATCTAACTTGGGACTTTAGATTGTAAAAGCATATGAATGTTTCGATATAGGGATTGACTACAACAAGAGTCCAAATTATTGTAACCCCAAATTTCTAGATTTCCTTATAGTTCTAATTAAAAAGTTCACGAAGACACTTAGATAATTTTTTGGATTAGGTTTTAAATGAGATTTTGATGTTTTTTTCCTTAGATAAAATCACTCAAATTGGATTGAAGTGATTTCAAAACATGGGGGACATCGACTCCCGAGATACAAATAATCAAAAAGTTGCTTTGGTTACTTCAAAAGTGAAAATGCTAGAGAAATATTTACAAAGTTTAATCTTCAAGGTGTTGTTCAAAGCTATAATAGGGAAAACATGCATACACATATTCAATGTTTACTATTTTAGATAAACATTAAATAGATACACTTATATTAACAAAAAATAAAAAATAAAGGATAATCGTAATTAGTCTTTGAGTGACATCCTTATAAGGTAGTGCAATATGAAGTAAAAACTCCACATGTGGAGCATGGTAGTGGTGTGTGCTAGAACACACACATTTCATCATTCATGTTGGCGCCCTAGGTGGAGAGATGAGCCCGTAATAGATGCAATTTTATCTTTGATGTTGCCATTAATTGTGTCAAGCAATGCATTTTAATTCCCTCCACCATCCACCACTCTATCCAACTTCCCTTTCACCAATTTCATGGACTATGGACTAATCCCTGTCGATACCTCAAAAAAGCACACACACATGACAAAACTCATAAATGTGCACGTAAACACACACTTTAAATGTTTTGAAGCCATCATCACACCCGATTCTATTTGGTAGTAGTTTGGCCACCTAGAGGTGAACCACAAAGAGATTGATAACTTTCAAGCTTTTTGGTTGGGGTAGAAAACTAGGTAAATGGAAATAAGGGACCCATGAGATGTATGGACAATGCTAATTACTCTTTGAGTGACACATAATAATATGAAGTGGAGATTCCATCTCACACTTGATAGCTTGAGGACCTAAGACAAACCTAGAGGATGTTGCAGATGGGAAGCCAACAAAAAATGATGTAAGAGGGTGGAGTAGTTAAGAACCTTATTAAGGAAAACCCAATGTAGCCCATGCCAAAGGGGGAAAGCCTCGAGTTGGTGCTTGGGTGTAGGTTTCATTTTACAAGTTAATTATACTAATTTTTAACTTTTAAAATAGGTTAAAATAATAATAATGGTTTATTTAACATTATTGTTATTAATTTGAAAGTCCTTCTAACCAACTTGCTAATAGATATTTTAATATGAGTTTATTAAAATAATAACAAAATAAATTGTCGATTATATTGCTTGTGTTCTAAGTGGTTTTCCTTACCTTATTATTGTCACCAAAACTATATGAGGATAAATATGATTCCAATAATGAATGTAATTTTGTCAATGAGTAAAATCGTATGAGCAAACATCCCACAAAAAATCTATCTAATTAAATTATTAGTTAAATCCACTAACTAAACATGATAATGATAATGTTATTATCCTTATTTGATGATCCTATTAAATTATAATATAAATAACTAAAAAGGTACATAAAAATGCCACTTTTGTGGCTTATTATTTTAGGAAAAAATACTAATTCAATCAAACTTTCCTTTTCAAATGTTAAATGACCTATAACTAAAATATCTACATGTTTATGATCAATTATTTTGTTGTTTTACAAATTTAAAATGACTATATAAAATATATAGATTCATAATATTTTTCAACTAAAGGTAGTATGGCTTGTATATTTTAATAATTTTTGACTTCATTCCTCTCGTTAAAGTCAAAAGGCATAAAATCTCATTAAGGGTGGAGCCCATATTGTAACTAATTTGTCATTGTGGCAAGTGAAATGGAGTGCACTTAGGGAAATGACAATGTAAAGGGGATATTGGAGATGATGGTGGAAGCAACACAACTACCCTTATCATTTGCTAAAATAGGTTGAGACCATAAATATAGAAAATTTACAAAGTGACACTTGTAGTCAATATGCCTATCGCTTGGGCGATGGTAGCATACAACCCATTGGGAGCTCACTGGTGTTCAAAATGAATGTGATTTTATTTCAGTATCTAATTTACCTCCCCCACATTAACTATAACAAACATATTCACTTCACAAACAAAAATTCTTTCCCATTCTAAGAGGTGGCAATACTCAAAATTTGTAAATATTTTACAACTAAAAATAATGAAAATGGGTAAAGGGCTGCCAAACTTAAAATTGCCGCTACTTAGGCCGATGACTATATTTCACCCATGCCTACAAATGAGCAGATCTGCCAAGAAATGTATGAGTAACCATACTTCGAATTCTTAGCAAGAGTATAATCCTATCGAGTATGTTCAAAGTGGTTCAAGTTGCCAACTAGTTGCATTCATATAGATGTTACATGTTAGGTGGAGAACTATGTGTGGTTTGAGGCCTCTTTAGATTAGTGCCGACATAGGTGGTGCATGGATTGCACTTTAACCCAAACACTAACCTTTTTATACGGTGTGTTTAGAGTTTTGACATGATTCAACTGATTAGGGATGGTTTTGGAATTGTGTAACAACTGGGGTTTGAAAATGAGACATAGTTATAACACACCGAAGGACCCAAAAAGTTACAAATCTTCATTCAAAAGCGTATAAGACCGTATCATAGGGGAAAGACTAGATTATACAAATCGACCGAGTCGTACGGTCTTGCACTAGGGCACTTTTAGGTCACAATATCGTAAACACAACATCTTGAGTCTTTGACTCTCATATTCTTCACTATGTGCACCTTGATCTCTTTTGTACAATCATGTGTGGCTAAGTATATCTTCCATCTTGTGTTTTATAGCTTGTATGATATTGTAATCGTTAATTGAAAGTAGTGATATGTTTTATGATATTATATGATTAATGTTGGAAGTTAATTAATCATAATAGTTTATAGTTTCCTAACCTTACATTCCTTTTTAGTGTTGTGAATATCCATAACATTTTAATATATTGAGGTTAAAAAGGTGTAAACACTAGGAACATGTGCTCCTTGTGAGTATTGATAACCCTATGTTATACTATAACTATTTCCTCTCCCCAATGAGAAACTAACATGGATTATAATATTGAACCTGAATTAAGTAGAAGAACATCAAGTTGGATGTTATCCTTGAGACAACCCAAGAACAAATAATTTATATGGTCCTTTGAGATGACATCCACACGTAAGGAATTTTTTTTGGAACCACTGAATGTAATCCTCGACTTTCCCATTTGTTGCATCTTTATTATCTAGTTAAAATAGTTTTCTATAACATTGTTACTGTAGTGCAACTAGAGCTAATATGTGAACATTAACTGGTAATATGGAGACTCTTCTTTTATTTTGCTCACACATCTATATATACCAAATAAATTATCCTGGTTCTAGATACATGGATGTCAATACCACCTTGTGTCCACTTAGAACTTGATGCACCTTAAAAATATCCATTTGGTTAATCCATGTGACTGGGTCCTTACCATAAATTTTTCTCATCTATACCCTTGGTATCATGTTTTTACCCCCTAAATTAGAATATGATGAGTGATGTGGCTATGTTGAATTAGAATTATGGTTAATGGGATGCCCTAATTGACTTAGTTGGGAGTTGGTGTGACATGCCTACAATTTTATACTCTAATAGGTTACTATGAGTTAATCACTAACCTCGTATATAACCTCTTTTATTACCACTATTAAATTCAAACTACGTAGATCATACTTAAGCTTACCGAATCTATGATATGTTAAGGAAAACCCTAATGTCAAGGATTCAATAAGTCCTTCCAAATCCATATTCTGAGTATTATTCCCTAGAGTGATGTTATGCTTTCCTTTTCCTTTAGTTTGTGGACCTATCATAATTTTTACCCCTAGATCATGGTTCATGCTTTAGGATCGGGGTAGGGATTTAGGGTTTCTAAAGTTTTCACCTAATAACAAAATCATGGGGAATAAATTGCTAATAAACTTTTGCAAGATTTTTGAAAATGTAAATAACTTCAAAAAAATCCACAAATTGCGACATGTGGAGTAGTTATATAAAAAACCCCAAAATGGAAATAACTTTTGTAAATCAAATAAAAAAATCTAAATTTTAGAGAGAGCCTTGATTTATTTTGTAAAAAAAAAAATGGCTTGATAATTTGCAATCATTTTTGAGATATTGTCACTCCTCAAAATAGGGTTTTGGACCTAATTTTGGCCAAAACAAAGCTCATACCACTTGTAAGGAAATTACTTGGATAGAGTTTTGAATATCGTAGCAATAGAACACCAAAGAACTCCAAAATAAAGAGAAAAGATCACAATATATTAAAGTAGAACAACTTAGCCATTTCAAGGGGGGCAACCTCCAAACCATACAATAAGACTCAAGTGCTCAATATGATGATCATCTATGAGTTACTAACTCATATATAAACCATACTATGTTATATAAACTAGCTAGGCCGACCTACTAAGCATATAAAAGTCTAAATAATTGAGATATAACATGATAAGAGATTATGTTAGTCACAAGTTTTTCATACATATTCGGTATATGACATTGGGTCAAGGGTGTAAAAATTTCGTGAGCAACCAAACAATGTGCATGCATGAATAAGTCATAGAAGGGATAATCTCTTGGGTATGGAATGCACACACACATCATGCTTTAGGTGTAAGGCCAAAGTTATCATTGCCAAAATTAGGTGTCTACACTAGGGTATTTAAGGGATCAATTTTGAGACAAGTGTAAGCCTCTATATGTGTTTTGTAAAATGCGTAGCGATTCTGATGAGTTGATCTAGATTATAACTGAGGTCTAGTGAATTTAGGACACAAGAAAGAGAAAGAGAAAGAGAAAGTGAAGTTAGTGAATTATTTGGTCATTTGTGTGTAAATGAGAGTTTAATGCCAAGACAAGTGTAAAGTGTCATATTGCCAAGTGCTCGAACTAGATTTGAGGTACTATAGACCTAATCATTACCCACCATTATTAAAGAAAGAAAAAAGGGAAGGTCATTGTCTTTTAGAAGATTTTATGTAGTCATCACTTAAAAAGTGATCAATGATTTAATCACTTGGTAACCTTATTTGGTAAATCCCTAACGTGGATTATCACCATCGTTGTTTTGGCTTGAGAAACCATAATATGTCCACAACTCTTTGCAAAACAATAAAAAGTGGAGGGAGTTAATAGGGGCTTGTGTTATCCCTTTATTATTTTTAGGCTCTCGAATTTTGAACAACAAATGCCAAACAACATTCCAAGTATAGTGTAGTTCAATATGCAGTCCAATGTAATGCAAATGATCCAACCCTTACACTTTTAGTAAATGCAATAAATAAAATGCAAGATACCCTTCTCTAAATGCTTGAAATATGTACGCAGAGTCTTTAATAAACAAATTTCTTAATTTCATAACATGATCATTCCTTGTTCTTCCATAATCATTTATGGAGTAATGCATCTCCATATTTGTAGACTTTTTGAATTCAAACTAGGACCTATTTGTGTACATGTCGACACACAATAAGTGGGAAAGCTTGATGAAGATAGGCCAAAAATCATGTAGGACCAAAACAACGATAAAAAGGACCCACAAAAAGGAAACTAAAAGTATACTCGTATGAGTAGGACAAATTAAAACCATAGTACTATGGTCCTTGTAGACAAGAATCCTACTACCACAGTTCTTGAAAAATGTATTAAAAATAGGGATACAAGGAAAACAGAGAGAGACACCAAAAAGGAGAGGAAACAATGAGAAAATAAAAGGAAACAAGAATAGATAACTAAGGAGAAAGAAACAATAAGTAGAAGTACAAAAATCAAAAGTCAAATCTAACACAAAATAGAAAAAGAAATAAAAAAGAGAAAAAAACTAAAAACATATTTTTTTAAATCACAAATCAAACAAATACAAAATATATTGAAAACATAAACAAAAACCAAACTATTAAATATACATAGTTAAAAAAACTAACGCATATACCTATATGTTTTGCGCATAAATGATCCCAATTTTAACCACGGAGATCATGCGATAAGCTTTGCGAGCCGTCGATAAAGAGCAAAAATTGGATGGTGGCGATTGCTTCCCTCCTAAACATTGAAATTGAACTGGTAAAAACCTGTCCTCCACTACATATAAATGTCATAACATTGTCATTAGCTATATCAGTAATCGATTCTCCGTTCGTCGCTGTTATTTTTCGAGAAAAAGAGAGAAATATGGCGCGGACAAAACAGACGGCAAGAAAATCAACAGGAGGAAAGGCTCCTCGCAAGCAGCTCGCAACAAAGGCTGCCCGTAAATCAGCCCCTGCGACCGGCGGGTGAAGAAGCCACATCGATTCAGGCCAGGCACAGTCGCTCTGCGAAAATCCGAAAATACCAGAAAGTAACGAGCTGTTGATCCGCAAGCTCCTTTTCAGCGTCTCGTGAGGGAAATAGCTCAGGATTTCAAGACGGATATGAATGAAAAATGTGGAGGTATATATAAGGTATGTGAATTGTTTGACAAAATTCCTTTGCGAGTAGGTACCCTAGCTGATTATACACAAGCCATGTAAACCGTGCTTACAATCTGACATGGGATGTCAGTCAGCAGAGCCTATCATGTTACTGTTGGCTACATATGTTCATTTCATCAATTTTATCGCACATTTCAGACTATTTATTCTCACTCTGAAACTATAACAAGCTCACATTTTCCAGCATACTCCCGACCCCGAAAAAATAAGAGCTTTGGAGTAGGGTAAAATGTGGAGGTTAATATATAAGGTATGTGAACTGTTTGACAAAATACCTCTGTGAGCAGGTGCCCTGAGTGATTATACACAAGGCATGTGAACTGTTTAGATAATCTGACACATGATTTCTTCAGTCAACAGATCCAACAAAAGTCTCGCCATTAGCGAAAGCCACAGCTTAGCCATTTTGCATAGAAATGAAAGAATCCGCAGAAAATTCTTCAAACCCTCAAGCCAACAAAATTATTGTGTCCAACAGTATTGAAAGATTGAAACATTTATCTCTGGAATTGAAACAGTCCAGAATGAGATGAAACAATGACTTAAGAGATATAAATAGCGGAGGGTGTTGGAAGGATGGATTGAAGGTTTGGAGTATCTACGACCAACGATTATTATTTACCATGTCCCTACGATTATTAGGATGGATTCTAGTTAACGTATTTTGCGTTGGCAGTCGGGGGATCAGAAGCCAAACAAGACATCCACACCAACCATAGCCAAGGAGTAGGCAAGTACCTTTATTTATTAATGCCCAATTCAATTAATGTCTTGGAATTACATTTATATTGGATGGAAATCTCATGAATATCTGATGTGGACAATATAACATCCATAATATTAATGGAAGGCTATAGAAGGTGGAAAATTTTAGTGTCAAAAAAAAAGAGGGATTGGAGGATCAGTGAAGAGACATGTTTTCAGGGAGGAGAATAGTGGATTGGTGTCGTGGTTCGTGCCTTGTTGTTGTGCTTTCAATTCAGGCTCCCATTTTTCTGTCTCCAGCTGTTTCACTAAGTATTTCCCCTTCCTTGAGCAGCATGTCTATATATCCCTTTGCCTTCTTCACCCATTAATATACTCATTACATATATATTGTTTTCAAGTTCTCAAATATAGCATATATATTTGATGAGATGTTGGTACAAGACGAAGGTAGCCTTCCAGGAGAGAAGCTCCCTCTCTTGGTGAATGAGACAGCTGCTCTTCCCCTCCTCAAGGCCTAAATCTTACATCACATGTAGTTTTTTTGTTGGGAAGCCATCAATTTTATATCCGTCTCATGAAATCCAGCTCTTGTGGCGTTGCGGGAGGCTGCGGAGGCATATGTGGTGGGCTTGTTTGAGGATACTAATCTCTGCGCTATTCATGCTAAGAGGGTTACCATTATGCCTAAGGATGTTCAGCTCGCTCGACGCATCCGAGGCGAGAGGGCCTAAAAGCTTGGTTTTTCGCTTTTGTTCTGTTCTCAACGGTGTGTTTTTCACACCACTGTTTCTGCTGGGAAAATGTAACTGACCGAGGGTTTTGGGGTTTATTTTTCCTAAAAGTAGGTTTTGTGGTTTCTTTTAAATGCATATGAGTAAACGTTATTCAGGTCTCATTGACAGATTGGTCTTTGGCATGCGGTGTTTTTGTTTTTATCCGGCTTGTTTTCTTTAGAAATCCCCTTTCGTAGAAGGTCTCTCTGTGTTTATTACATTCGTTTAAAGAGTCGGAAAATATACGTGGAAGTGGAATATAAATCTGTTTTTATCAGACGAGGTCTAAAAATTCCTAGGCATGATTTATACCAGTAAAGATAGTAGAAACAGGAACACACTTATTGCAATATTACTAATTCAACTACTTCAGAATTGCGAAATTTAGTCATTTATTCAGTCTTTTTATTTGTTATTTGACTTTTGTTATTTGCAATGCTAAGTCAGTATTGTGGATGTGTTTTTGTGTAATATTTATTTATTACGCTGAAGGTGTTCCACCTATGGGAAAGGCCCTTGTGGATGTTTCTCCAACTATGTAACATTTGACTGCTAGTTTAGATGTTTTTGATGTTTTTGTTTTTTCGGGTATTTTTTATGGTTGTTTTTGCATGTAATGGTTTTTGCGAGGTTTCAGTCGCATGAATATGTTTCCCACCTCTGGTAGGCCTATCATATGATGTTCCTAAATGGTATTTCACATCACTGTTTCGGTGTAAGTTCCAACTTCATCAATCGGCTTCGTGCCACCACTAAACTCACTGAAAATCTGTCTTAACGGCTTCCTGACCACATTGCCCAGGACATTCAATCTTCCTCTATGAGACATACCTATAACAATGCTTTCCACACCCATGTCAGCAGATCTATCAAACATCTCTTTCATTCCTGGAATCAAGGTCTCAGCACCTTCAAGACCAAAACGTTTTGCAGCAGTCCATTTTGTTGCCAAAAAATTCTCAAATTGTGTGCTCCAAATTAGTCTATCGAGTATAACATGCCTTCGTTCCGGGCCATACTTACTGGGAATTACTGTCTCAATTTTTTCCCTCAGCCAATTGCACTTATCACGGTCAGGTATGTGCATGTATTCATACCCAATTGTACTGATTGCTGGAAATTATGTGGCGTCGAGTGTAAAGATCGGCCATGTGGAAGGATCCATAGCAATGGTCTTTTCGTATGCGAGGACTGCTGAGCCAGATGGACCCTCAGTGCTGTCCTCAATAAACCAGAGGAAAGCCTATGAAAAGGCATGGCCGCTAAATCCAGGGGCTTCTGAAGTTTCCTTAAAGCATCAAAACCCTGACTAAGATCAAGAAGACCAAAATTTCACAGACTTTTGAACTGCGGGCATTCAATTCTCAAGCCCTATTTTTAAAATTTCTAAAATTGAATAAAAATTAACAGACGCACTATAGAAATTAAGATTTCGGTAAAGGATCGAATTCACAAAATCTAAAATTTCGTTTTCAAAATTAATCAAATTTTAAATCCGTTTTTGAGTAACCCTAGTGTTTTGGTAGAAGACCAACCTCCTGACAAAAATAAAATGTTCTATTCTTCAATGTTCTGTCAAAATTTACAGCAGCTTTACAAACATTGGATGCGGTTTCAGAATGAGGCGTCCCTTTTACTACAAACTATTTTGCATAACAAACGTGTTCGAGTACAATCTATATTTACAAAAGTTTTGAACAAGGTTCGTATTGGAAATTCAATAAGGATCCAATGTTACCTGAAACAACTGTGTTTTTTTTCAAAGAATTGAGAGAGGAAGATATCATGGCCATTTCCTTGCCATGATTTGAACTATTTAGTTTGCCATGAGCCTTACGACATTTAGATTTACGTGGTCCCTTTCATCTGAGAACGCTTCTTGTGAAACTTCCAGCAAACTGAAGATTTTACAGAAGAGCGTAATAAGTATCCCGACAACATCTTGAATTAACTTTGCGCTTAGCTTAATATCTTTTTTACGCCGAAGGCGTTCCCCCTATGGGAAAGGCCCTTGCGGACGTTTCTCCAACTATGTAAAATTTGGCGAACATTTAGATGTTTTAAGCGTTTTTGTTTTTTCATGTTATTATTTTTACGATTGTTTTTTTTGCATGTAATGGTTTTTGTGAGGTTTGATTGGCCGATCTATAAACCTAACCCTAGATATCCTCCCTCTTGTGATTGGTTTAGGGTTTTCCAGTGAAATGGCACATTCACATGTTTTATTGTTTTTGAGAGAGGAGTGATAGAAGAGTGAGCGCTCTCCTGGAAGTCGAGATCGTCACCGTAACATATTCACCTCGAGAAATGAAAGGCGGTAGTAGATTCAAGTTTAGGAGGAAGCGACTTTCATGGCCTTGTTAAATTTGCAAACAAGAAACAAGCACAATCATATTTGAACTATATATTTGATTAATGCATGTTAGCATACATGGGCGCCTCTTGGGGTGACCTCCACTCTCGCGCCAGAGACTATACATGGGTATTTATTGAAATCTACATCTTCCCTAGCGATGGTTGAGGTCATTTAGTTTCAACAATTCCTTGTGGTGGATTGAATAGTAGATAGGGCCTCTGCCATGGTTGATCAAAAGTTCCACGCCTGGGGATTAGTGTTGAGGGTTTTTTCTCAACGCGCTTGAGATCATTAAGAGCTCTCCCTTTGTCTAATGTTGTTAACCTACCCATGTTGTTTCCACGTGCCTCTCCTGCCAGCTGTATTGGAGTCATCATAATTTGTGAGGAGAATATGCACTTGTTTTGTGAATATTGCAGTCCATGGGTTGCCCTCCGCTTCAGACATTCCATCAAGTTGTTAGATGTTACCTGCCAGTAAATCAAATTGCGTTGTTAATCAAATTGCATTGTTGCATTGTTGAAAGTGGCGGTTTCCTCGACCATAATTACTATTTACATGTTCATTAGGGTCTTAATCAGCCACTATAGTGAACACGTATTGAAATAGAGAACTTATTTCCCTCACATATTTCAGGATCAAAACGTAGCGAGAAAAAGGTATTTGATTTTATTTAGTATGTTAAATAACACTGTTTAAATGTTCACCGGTGCCTATAAACCCTTGGACACCTCCTTACGTTATATTGATATTTTTGAACATTTAAGCATTTAATATAAAAAATGCCAGTTTCCCAACCCCATTCCAGAATGATTTACCAATAAAATGATTACGCCAAATACGACATAAAAAAATGTTTACAAAGCTTGTAATTGAACTACATGATATTTGAGATTCCTAAGGCCCCTGCAGAAGATGACGTCCAGAGAATAATGGCTTCAACCTTTGTGGGGATTCGGGCATTAAGCATTCACTCACAGGAGGTGTCGATGAAGAAAAGACATATATATTTTGGATCTGTAAACAACTAAGGAATGCTCGCTTTGATGAAGATGCAAGATGTCAAAGTTGGCTCTTCTCCCTCTCCATTTATCACAATTTTTTTGAGATCTGCTCCAGATCTAGTTGTCTTTGAGCATCCATGCTTACCAAGAGAAGAGGTGGACATTGAACAGTCTAATTACCGAGCATCTGATTTTTGGTTGCTCTGTTGGACAAATCTCCTTAATTACCTCCCAGACTATGCTTCTTAAACTGTATCCCAGACAGATCTCCTTAACCATGAAGCGTTTTAGCACAAACAATATCACTGTAGATGAATGGAGTACTTGGGAACCGCTATGTGGGAAGTTTTTAGCCCGCGCCGCGTGCATTGTAACCTTTGCAACACAATTCGCAAGGTAGACTGACAGTGGAGGGGCACGTAGGACCGTTGGAATTCAACATATTCCCTGTGAAACTTCCTCAGTGCGATTTTTGACTGGTGTCAGACTCAGTTAAGGTCGATTCAACTGTTGAATGCCTTACGTCGTAATAAGAATAGTGTCAAAAGATTTGTTTCCCTCTTGTCTATTTGTAAGTCTTCAATCTAAAATTAAAAGACATACTTGTGAACTTTATAAACCCATTGGAATTAAACGTGTTTAAGTGAATGCCTTTTTTTTATAAGTCGATTAAAAATAATGTATTTATTGAATATTTAATTCCTTGTCATTGATATGCAACTATGTAGGACTTGGGCACTTGCATGTTATTTTGTGAAAGTGATAGGTGTAATGATAGTGTGAGTACATCTTTTTGTTGGATGCATTAACTCCATTGCATGCAAAGTTAATATTCATTACTTGGCATTAAAGGACATGTTTGGACACATTAATCCATTTATTATTGTGCAACTTTGCTATATTATTCATTTCCTTTGTTCGTCAATTTCATTAGGTTTTTTTCCTTTGTTGTTGCTTTTATGTTTTTCTCTCTTTATTGTTTTTTGTTCTTTGAACATGAAACTTGAGTGTCTCCATGAGCTCTCTACTCTTCTTGTGATGGTTGTTTTAAATAGAATATACGATGTTTCAAGTAGAATATGTGTTGTTTAAGTAGAAGAAAGTAATTTGGTTGTGTCATCAATATATTTGTTATAGTGTTTAGAGAGGTTTTAAACATATTAAAAGTTTAATAGAATTGATATGATGGGTATGTTTGAATTTTATATTTGATTGAATACAAACACATCTCGTTGATGCAATACAATTACTATTTAATATATGTCATGATGAAAATCTTAATTGCTCAAATTTACCTATTAAGATAATGTGAAGTGCCTTATTATCGATAGGATGATGGTTGTATGTATTTGAAGTTTTATGTGTATGTGTTAGATTTTCATTCAAAATTCAGTATTTTGATATTTTATAAATAAATTTCAAATGTACAACTACCCTGACAACTATTGAGTAATGCACGATGAATGAATCCTCTCCCTTAATGGTGTTGAAGATGTTTAAGATGTGATGTGGGATTCTTCTTATTTTTGGAGTTGAACATATACTCCCAAAGTCATTTTGGCTTACTTTTTGAGTGAGAAATAAGGTGATATGTAGAGGTTGATGGGTTTGTCAACTTTAGAGGTTATTGTGAAATTAAGGAAGTCAATGGTTGCTATGTTTGAAGTTAGATCTTAAGTTCTATATAGTGTGAGAGCCCAAGTCATTTGAAATGGGAACTATCTAAGATTCCCATGTGAAAGAGGGGGATTAATACATAAAAGGGGTGGATGTCAAAGGAGGTTTAAATGTTTTATTTGGGGTGATGAGGTGCAAAGGTAGGTAAAAAGTTTGATGTAGGTTTTCAAGGTGGGTTGGAAAACAGAATCCTTGAGTTGGGACTTTGATTTGCTTTAGCAAATTGAAATATTTGATTTAGGGATTTGGGTTGCTTTGAAAATTGAAAATCTCGACTTTGGGTGAGCATTTGAGCTAATTTTGTAGTTGAAATCCTTTACTTAAGGGACTTGGATTGATTTAGTAGTTGAAATTTTTAGATAAGAGATTTAGGTTGTTTTGGCAATTAAAAGCCCGAATTGGGAATTTGGGTTTCTTTGATAGTGGAGATCCTTGCTTTAGTAGTTGAAATATTTGGCTTGGGGATTCATGTACTTTCATAGTTGAAAACCCTAACTCAACTTTTTGATGTTTTGATAGTCGTTATTTGTGAGTAAGAAAGGTGGACTACTTTGGTATTTGATATTTGTAGCTTAAGAATTCAGGTTGCTTTAGTGGTTAAAAACCATGACTTGGGACTTTAGGTTGCTCCTACAATCAAAATTGCTCGGGACTTCAAATCCCTATGGTTGTTAATATTTGACTTGAGGATTTGGACCGCTTCCAATAATTGAAAACCTTGACTTGGGATTCTTAAGTTACTTTGACAGTCAAAAGATTTGACTTGGAGTTTAAAAGTCAAAATCTTTAACTTGAGGATTTAGGTTGCTTTGGTAGTTAAAAATCGTAATTGGAGATTTTGAACTGTTTTAAAAATCAAAATCTCTAACTTGGGACTTCAGATTGTAAAATCAATTGAATGTTTTGATATAGGGATTAAGTACAAAAGAATTCCAAACTATTGTAGCCCCAAATTTCTAGATTTCCTTATAACTAGACTTAAAAAGTTTATGAAGACACTTAGAGAAATTTTTGGATTAGGTTTTAAAATATATTTTGACACTTTTTAATCCCTTAGATAAAATCATTCAAATTGGATTGAATTGACTTTGGAACATGGGGGCATCGACTCTTGATACATAAATAATCAAAAAATTACTTTGGCTATTGCAAAAGCGAAAATGCTTGATCCATAAGCCTATACTTTGGAAGTCTACGAGAGCACAAAAATATTGTTTCTACTTCTAATTATTTGAAAATGACAGAGTACTGAAAGCTAGTGAATGAATCTTAGTGCTTAGAACTACTTGCAATAAATGGAATAAACAAATAAAAACATAACACAAGATTTTTATCCTGGAAACCCCTAGTTTGAGGGAAAACCGGTCGGGAAGGGAAATTTCTCTTTCTTCCCACACACACACATATTGGCCAATTTAATTAAAAGAATGTACAAATTACAATAAGCTGAAGGAAGATAAACAATATCAACACCTCCCTTATGTACTTGCTTGCTCTGTTCTCACACACCTTGCTCCCACAATCCAATTCTAGCAGTAAAGTCTTCTTACTCACTTCTCCCATGAATTTATGCTCAATTTCACTTGTTATCTTGCTTAAATAACTTTCTCGGGCCATGTCCTCCCGTGCAGTGGAGAATGGAAAGAGACATCCAAGGAAGAGACATGATCAAAACATTTGAAATCCGTGACCATTTGTGGCTTTTATTTATGTTTGTTTCATTAGTGACAGACTATCGGTTAACGTAGATCGTGATTATGCGCTGCGATAGTTACGTAATCGCTGCCGGTTGTGTCGAGAGACGGTTACACAACTGCTACTCTGCAAAGAGTGGCGGTTCTGCAACTTAACAGTCTACTCTTCTTTCTAATTTATTTATCTTTTTGTACTGGTTACTCTGATGAAGTGGTCTTTCTTTATATCCTTATAGATCACACCTTCCCTGCTCAGGAAGCTTTTGGTCCCACAAAAGCTTAATGGGGAAGCATATGAAGAAATAATTCCCTCACTTTCTCATTCTAGTACCACCAGGCCTGCCTTGGTGTCTTCCCCTTGATTCCAACTTGCTAAGACTCTTATGGACCTCTCCTTATCTCTCTGATCTTCTACTGCAACACTACATCCTCCTCCAACTTGCCTCGTGAATCCAAGATGCAATCTTCTATGAAAGGTAGCAATTGAAGTTATTCTTCCTCATTAAGCATGGATGGCTGATATAGGTGCAAATTCTCACAATTTACTACTAAGTACATCTTGCATATAAGAAAAACTTATACTTTAAATTTATTTTAGTAAATATAAAAATTTAGGGTCACTCTACACCTTATGGAACTAATCTCAAAGCTTCATTTGTCATGATTTAGAAGATAGTTTTTCAGATTCTAATCTGGTCAATACATAGGTATTTTTCAGGATTCAACATTTAGCCTAAAGCTTTCGGGGTTTAAATTATACAATCGATATCTATTTTGTGAAATAATATAGTCATTTTTTAGGTTTTGGGGTCTTCTTGATTGGTTATTGACATTTGTAGGATTTTTAGATGTGTCAAAACTATATTTTATAAAGTTCAACACTCTAAACGGTAGTAACAATTTCTTGAGTATATGGACTCATGCAATTCCTTATAACACATAATAAATCAAAACACATATGTAAGTTTTTATCGATTCAAATAATTAAGGGAATGGTCATCATGAGGTCATGAAGGATCTAAAAAATCATGAGGACAATGGGTGTAGTTAGAAAAATCATGAGGTCTTCCTCGAGGCTCCTTCATTCTCTTAGTTTTATCCCTATCCCAAGAATTTCCTCTAGTGCTCTGTTTTGGTCCAACTCTGCCCTAACTAGTTCAATTGGGTTTGTTTCCTCAACTAAAAGCTTCAAATATAGGCACCTTTGAATCTATTCCTCTCTTCTGAGATAGTCTTATCATTCCATCTGTTTCACCTCTGATTCTTAGACGCTTTCTTGGAATAATGACGAAACAGATAAGGTAATGGGCGTAGGAGGAATACCTGTTGTAAATGGTTGAAGGTTGTTGCGCTCGTGTTGACTCCTCGATCCACAACTGACCGTGAGAGATTCCTTTTGGCTGGGAAGAACTACCTGAAATAGAAAACAAGACCACCAGAAGAGTTAAACATTATATGCAGTGGATTGCCTAGCGTATGCTAGATCCGGGAAGTGTGATACTTCCTACGACTGGCTATCAATCCACTTTATTTAAGTAATTTAATGCAAGAAATAAAGTAAATGTTGTTCTACTGTAGTCAATATGATTTAGGTATCTCATACAAAATATAATAAGTAAAGATCTAATCTAACAGGCTAGGCTAGAATACAATCCGAGGGTCATGTAAAAGGTTCTGGGTTTCTGCAGGTCTGGCAGAGGTCTGGAAAAGGTCACAGGTAGTTATGGGTAACTCAGGGATAGGTAGATAAGTTTTTGCTTCCGAGAAGTCCGATAAAGACAAAGACCAAGACCAATGTTGGTCTAGGGGTAACCGATGCTAGTTAAGGATGACCGATGCCGGCCATTGACAAGATGACAGAGGGTCAAAACAGAGGTCTGGAAGAGGTTTTTCAAGTTGACAGGGAGATGAGTGAGGTGTTTGTGAGGTCGAGATGGGATATCAGGATAATGGGTAGGTATAATGGGGTTTAGCTGGAGCTAGGTTGGGCCATGGGTTAAATTGGAGAATGGTGATATGAGGTCAATGTATTGTAGGGCAACCGACGCCGGTTAAGGAGAATCGATGCCGGTTACTATGGGATACTAGGAATGTCACGCAACCGTTTTGGTTTCCCTTTGTGATTGCACAAAGGACTCGGGTTTGTTGGAGTGTGGTATTAGGTTGTTTGGATGGGATTCAACAAGGTTTTAGCAGGGATATGGAGGTGTAAGGATCAAAGGTGGTCGATGGGTGACTGGGAGAGAAAATAACATGCAAAATGGATGAAAATACAATGAAGAAGTAAGTAAACTAGAGGAGTAAAATGTTTTACTTACCTTAAAGCTGGTTCTGGATGTCTGTAAATGATGAATGAAGGTGTTGGTAGGAGATTGAGTGCTATGGATGATCACCAAACGTTGAAGAGCTCTTGCATGGGCTGCCTAGGCTCTCCTTCTTGCTTGGTTGGATCAAATCTATGATGAGATGAATACTGGATGGCTTCTGGATGAGTGTTGGAAGTATGTGCGAGGAAGAATCCTTGCTTTTGTTGCTTGCATGCATTCTCGTGAGTTCAGAATGTGCCAACCTCGAGAATAAGGTTGCCAGAAGGAATTAAGGGTAACCGACAAGCTGGTTACAAGTCGACCGGCGCTGGCTTAGGGGTGAATGACGCGATTAAGGAAGGATTCCCTAAGTTGCTAAAAATAGGAGATCATGGCTATAATGGCTGCCGATCTCTCTATTCCTCCGGATATGAGCGAGAGTTACCATCATGTCTCAAGTGAGAATGAGGTGTAGACATTCATTTCTAGGGTGTTAGTTAGGTTTTAGTTAGTTATGGAAACATGCTAAGAATAGGCTTGGGGTGAGGTGGCTAGGTGAGGTGGAGAGGTGGGTATTAAGTTAATTAGGATAATTAAATAATAACTATAATGAGGATAAATATTAATTTAATTAAATTAATATTAGTGTGGGGTGAAAGGGGGCCATGATTAGGTAAGTGTGTTTAAGTCGATTAATTAACAAGGGGATAAGGGGAGCGTGACTTGATTTTGATGTCTACATTTTGCCCCTTTTTGTTGTGTAGCTTGTATTGG
Source organism: Taxus wallichiana var. yunnanensis (assembly GCA_018340775.1). Taxonomy (NCBI): domain Eukaryota; kingdom Viridiplantae; phylum Streptophyta; class Pinopsida; order Cupressales; family Taxaceae; genus Taxus; species Taxus wallichiana. The sequence continues at coordinate 261,965,996 of CM031241.1, forward strand.
TAAGCGACACTAGCAAAAATAAGATGTGGTTGCCCCATGTGTGGGTGAAGGTGATCCCCCTCAAACTAGGAATTGATGAGGTGACAGGGAGAATCGCGAGTGGTTTGATAAAAGTGGATGTGAAGAAGAATGGTGAACCATGGGGTAATGGGGTAAAGGTCAAATCGGGTAAATAGGTAAATGGACCAGGGTCAAAGGTAGTGGTAGTCAAATGCACACACACGTATAAACAGTGACACAGTACCAGGTTGAAGAGCTTGCAAACTCTACATCATCTAAGGTCGATAGGGATATCCAAACAAGGTTGAAGTGATTCCAGTATCCAGGTATAGGATAGACACAACGTAGGTCAGATGTAGGAACGTTTAGGTTATGTTCCGGTACACCAAGGTTGGGTCAGGATATACATCACGACAATAGGCAAAGTAAGGTCACTAGGTCAAACAACACGGGTAACGGTGTCGCAAGGTATAACGAGCACATTGGTTCAAAGGTCACAAACTATTTTCTCGGGTCCAGTATATAGGTACAACCCGGGTAAGGCCGAGGCATGGTTAAAATAATGAGACCCCAGAGGATGATATGGTGAGGTGGTAAAATGGTGAGGTGGTCAGTCAAGGGTAGACCGGGGTCGGTCAATGATGACCGGCGCGGTCACGGGGATAATCATGGGCACAAAAGAGGTAAGTTAAGTGGGTAGGGAGAAATAGGCAAGGGTAAGGGTAGATAGGGGAGGGTATGTATAGGTAGGTAAAGTTGTGATGCAAGGGTATGGGTGTGGATAAATAGGTTAGGTCAGAATGTGGGGTCAAAGGGAAGGTAAAAAGGTGAAGGTAGGGGCATGGGTAGATAGGTGTGGTGGCTGGGGTCAATAGGAAAGGTAAATGTTGTAGATATGGGTAAGTGTTTTAATAATGTGATTGTTTTTTTGGATGCAGGTGAGAGATCAGTTGCGTATGAGAGATAGGGTGCCGCCAGTACTAGTGGAGGTACGAGCGAGCACGACGCGGAGGAGTGGCATCATGTGGCGGAGGTTGGTTTGATTGGAGTTAGATGCTACCGACATGTAGTCTGGGAGGTGAGTTTGATGGTTTCCCTCATCGATAGATGGGACTCAGCAACTAATACATTTCATTTGCCCAGCTCATTATCACCCTTGAGGACGTCTACAAGATTTTGCAGCTGCCTATAGTGGGGAGGCAGGTATATACGATCTCCTCAGAGGTGTCTGAGGAGTTGTTGGTGCCCATATTCGGTGAGAGTGTGGCAGATTTGGGGTTCCATAGCGTGAGTATGAGCTATGGAGCGATGTACAAAGCCCATCCCGAGGAGATGAGGTTGATTGTATTGTTGATGGAGGAAGTGTGTTGTTTTACACTACCAGATGCAGAGGGTGGATGGTTCCCGTGGTCACTAATGGGGGTACTACATGATATGGTGATAGACAGGACCCAATTTGCATGGGCACCTGTACTTTTGACACAGGTGTATAGGGAGTTATGGGCATACGAGTGGATACAATGGTTCAGCCTGTAATACCTTTCTATTGCATTGTTGGGCTTATGATCACATCTTGTGTGTTTGTGCAGCTAGTTGGGATGCCCTGAGTAGACACATTCGAGGGGAGGTTGCTGCGGGGTTGGTTATAGGTGGTGGGTACCAGGCCATGGGGAGCACTAAGGGATGAGAGCTACACATGTTGTAAGCATATTACAAGATAAACTTCCATCGGAGGGATTGTCTCCAGGAGTGGACATTATTTGGAGACCGTATGTGGGCTTCCCTCATACGCATGATGGCTGAGGAGCTAGATGGATTATAGATTTACAGGTGGGTAGAGGGGCGGAGAGCAGGAGAGCATGAGATGATCCATGTAGACCAAGTTAGATGGCGCTTCAGTGGCCGCAGATATACCGCCACCCTTCCCGCAATATAGGAGGGATGATGTGGAGAGGCCGATGTCTCCACCTTGACCTACAATGCCGACTGGGTAGGAGGAATAGCCAGTCGATATTCAGATAGATGATGCCAGAGTGGCGGATGGGTACAGACAGTGGTGGGAGGCACAACTAAGAGCAGTACCACCGAGGCCAGGGCAACCAAATCTAGCTACCATCACTGTTCAGAGAGATGCCCTACAGGGGAAGGTAGCTACCCTAGTGACTCAGTTGGGGATTGTGTAGGGGCAGGATGATAAGGACTGAGGCACATGTTGCCACATTACAGTCACATGTGGGCCACAATGCAGTGCACAGGTGGCCACACTGCAGGCATGGCAGCCAAGGCAGGCAGTACCGCACCGGGCCAAGGCGATGGAGAGGGTGGAGATGGAGAGGAGGGAGATGGAGAGGGGGGCAGTAAAATGCTGCTATAGGCACATGTATTAGACTTATAGGGCCAGTTGGCCACAACGCAGGGACATGTTACGGGTCCTCAGGGACAACTGAAAGCAACATAGGCACAGATACCCTGTAGGCCTAGATATAGGCACAGGTACAAGTTCTAGGGCTGACTCAGGCTCTAGTACCAACACAGGTATCATTGCAGGTTCAGGGACAGGGTTGCAGTGTATTGGCACCCACTCAGGGTCAAATTTTATAGGGTGCAGTGAGACCCATGGCACCTTCGTAGACAATGCCCATGGCTAGATTCAGGGATGCATTAGGAGAGGCATGGTATTATTAGGACCACTTGGTGGCAACTAGGATAGATGTCCCATCTTATGCAGAGTACCGAGCACAACAAGCCTCCAGTGAGAGGACCAGATCCCGCACTCACAAGGTGGAGAGCACAGGGGGCGATGAGCCCATAGGGAGCATGTGCATGACGAGGCTACCAGGCCTGCAGGTCGGATCTCAGGTGAGGGGCCATCGGTAACTACACCGAGGCCCACAACAAGAGAAGAGGAGTCAGGAGAGATAGACCCTGAGATCTGATGGTACGACTGAGTGATATCGACATTGTGATAGTGGTTGTTTTGATGATATTTATATAGACCGACTGCGTGGTGATGACATTTTGTATTGTATATGAGACCAGCCTGCGTGTACAAAGAGATTTTGTATTGGTTTATTATACATGATACCAGCCTGCGTGCCGATGACATTTTGTATTGGGTATCGGCCCACGCGCCGACGATTATGAGAGATACATTTTTTTATACTAGTGTATATTGTATAGATACACATATATTTGTATATGATGAGATAGTTGAGATTCAAATGATTTATGTTGGTATGAGAATTTTACTTTTGTTGTGATATGGATGGAAACTAGAGGAGTTAGGCATGATGGAGTCAGGTCGTAGGCATGGATCGAGTCAGGTCGGTTTAGGCATGGATCGAGTCAGGTTATAGGCATGGTGGAGTCGTTAGGTCATAGGCATGGATCGAGTCGGTTGGTAGGCATGGATGTGAATTTTGATGTTTGGGTACTAAATGTTGATGTAAATGCATGGGATGATGTAAAACGTCCCCATATTGGTTATGTATGAAAATGTGAAATAATTTTAAGTGGTAGAAGTTATGTGAATGCATGGTAAGTATATATAGTTTAATTGATGTGAACATGGTTAGTGTTTCTAGTGTTTGATATCATCGGGAAATTGTAATAGAATGGGGGAAATTGGTAAGGGTAAGAGTGGCCGAGCTAATCTTCTAATGCCCCATGCCCTGGAAGTGTTGCCACATAGTCCCCAAATGAAAGGGACCTGAGGCCGATGTAGTTATCCCATAAGCTAGGGAATAATATGAGAAGGTAGAAGAATGAGCTGGTAGGTTGTAGGTATGTTGGATTCTAGGTCATAGGTATGATTAGGTTAAGGTCATTTAGGTTTGGGTGCATTAAGGGAAAATAGGTACGGGTGATTTTAGGTCAATTGTGGTGAAAGAAGAAATTCCCAAAAGACAAATGTCGAGGGTCTAGTCCTATATAGGATAATCAATAAGTAATGAAGAAGTGAAAAGATAAGAGGAGGTGAGAACACCACCTGATTGGAAAGGATCATAATGGGTGAACCATATCTTAGATAGGCTAGTGAACGTAAGACCCTAAAGACTTTGCATGATTGATTATTCTAAAGGTGAAGAATAGTCACATGATCACCAAATGTCGTAGTTTCGGTAGTCCTCGAGGAAATATGAAATGGATATACAAAGGGGAAGAAGGTGAAAAATGTTAGGTCATATGGTAGGAAACAACATGCTTTTTCGCAAGAAATCCAAGATCACAAAAGGTGAGTCCATGACGAAAAAGTTTTATTTTTTTCTTTTTCTTTGATGACTTTTATTTTAGATAGATCGATCATGTGAGAAGTCTATACGGATGAAAATATTTCTCCTTTAGGTCTTTGCTGCTGATCGATGTGGGAAGCTTCTAAATATTTTTATTTTGAGAGAATAGTCCTCTTTGTGGGATGGACCATGATAGTGTTGCATGATCTGGCTTTATAGTTGTCCTTCGAGGGAACCGTCTATTTATAGCAGAAATTTAGAGTGAAAGATGTCTTTTTTGAGGGAGTCATCTTCAGTATTGGAAGTTTGACTCAAGGATTTGATCGCTTTATTTGTAGAAATTATGTTGGGCTTCTAAATCATGGACAAGACTATAATGAAGCATTTGGTTCTTGTTTAAAAGGCAAGGGTGAACGACCATGTGATCTCATATGAAAAAGATGAAAAGTATCCATGAGAATCATGCCATGTGCAGAGCTGTGGTACACATATTTAAGATAAGGAAAAAATAAGTGGCGTGTAAGCACATGATTCTTGTTTGGTCATTGGAGACGGGGTGTGGAAAAGAGAAGGGTGAATGGCACTCAAGGGACGAGCATGAAATAGATAAAGAGTGATGTAGGACTTAAAGTCAATAGTAGAATGGTCGAGATGCAAGGCATCAAGGGGCTCAGGTTCGGGCCTACCGTCAAGGGAAGACAAACGATAAGCACCTGATCCATAGTCATGGGTCACGATATATGGTCCAAGCCAATTAGGAGAAAACTTGCCCCGTTTACTTTTTTCTGCTTTGGTTACGTGTTGATTTTCCTTGACGAAGAGATCACTGACCTTGAAGGTTCATTCATTGACACGTTTTTCATAGGCACACTTGATGTGCTTTTGGTAAACTTGGAGATGGTCGAGAGCATGAAGACGACACTTGTCTAATAACTCAAGTTGTGCTAAACGGTCCTGGAAAAGGCATCATCAAGAGCATGTCTTGAAGGGAGATACGAAGAGACGGGATTTGGACTTCGAGAGGCAAAAACCTCTATACCGTAGACCAAATAAAAGGGATTGGTAGCAGTGAAAGTGTGAATACTAGTACGGTATTCCCACAGGGTGAAAGGAATGTGCGTATGCCAATTCTTCCCAATATCGATAACCACTTTCAAGAGAATTTTGTTCAAGGTTTTATTGGTGGATTCTGCTTGGCCATTGGTTTGTGGGTAATATGGTGAAGAGAAACTCAGCTGAATGCCGAAGGCATCGTAAAGTTTCCGTAAGGTTTTGTTTTTTAATTGTTTTCCATTATCAGTGATGAGGCGGTGGGGAACACCAAAGCGGAAAATGATGTGATGATTGATGAATTCACATATTTTATCAGCTTTCGTGGAGATGAGGGGTACGGCTTAAACCCATTTGGTGTAGTATTTGGTAGCGGTGATGATCCATTGATGTCTCTGGGAAGAGTGGGGATTGATCTCTCCAACAAGATCCAAACCCCATTGAGAGAAGGGCCAAAGGTCACGAGCGACCGTAAGGCATGACTAGGATTGTGATGAAGATTGGCATGTTGTTGGCATTTTACACAACACTTAATGTAGTCGCAACAATCATGATTAAGGGTCAGCCAAGAATAGCCTCAGTGAAGAATGCATTTAACAACAACAAGGCCACCGAAGTGACCTCCACATGTGCCATCATGAACTTCTTTAATGGTATAAGGAATTTCAGAGCTCGTAAGGCATCGTAAGAGAATATGGTCAAAGCCATGATTATAGAGGAGGCCACCAATGATTACATAATGAGAGGCCCATTTGAGAAAGGCTCATTGTCCATTACGTGTGAGGTCAGGAGGCAAGATAGAAAGGGAAAGGTAATCCACAAGTTGCTTATACCAAAGGTCCTGTGGGTTTAGGGAGGCGATTTAGACGAGGTTAACACTGTAAGGTGCATAAGAAGGTCTCTGTAGCTATTTCACGAGATAAAGATGTATGAATCTGCAGGTGAAGTAGGTATTTGGGAAGCGAGGAAGGCCATGGTGTCCGCAAATTTATTGGTGGATCGTGGAACGGTTTGGAGTTTATAGCGGTCAAAGGTAGTCAAAAGTATGCCCACGTAATGTTTATACTCTTGAAGTGTTTCATTGTGACACTGATAGATACCATTGACTTGGTTTATTACTACCATTGAGAATCACAAAAATATTAATGGAATTAACATCTAAGGCATAAGCTGTGAGGAGACCCAATACGAGTGCTTCGTATTCGATGATATTGTTAGTGCACTCAAAATCGAGTTTGAAAGATAAAGGCATGGGTTCACCATCAAGAGGAATGAGGATAACACCTGCACACCACCCCCACGCTGACATTTGGAGCCATCGAAGAATAAGGTCATCTGGTAAGGGTCATCATCCAAAGAGAGGGTAGCAATGGATTCATCAGGGAAATCAAAGTTTGAAGATTGATTCCCGGAGAGAGGCGCATTAGCGAGCTGGTCAGTAATGGCCTGACCCTTGATAGATTTTTGATGAATGAATTCGAGGTCTAGGTCAGTGAGAAGCATGAGCCAATGTGTAACACGTTGATTTTGGTAAGGTTTGGCATACATGAAGTGTAAGGGGTCGGTGTTGGTCACAACATAGGTTTTGTGGTTAAGTAGGTAATGGTGAAGTTTGGTGGCAACGAAAACTAAGACTAAGAAAAGTTTTTTTGGCATGGGTGTATCGGGTCTCGTAGTCTAGAAAATTACGGCTTATGTAATAAACCACCTGCTCCCTATGTTGTTCATCACAATGAGCGAGCATGGCCCCTAAGGAGTGATCGGTAGCAGAGATGTATAGGTAGAAGGGTGTATCGTATTTAGGTGGAATAAGTACAAGTGGTTGGAGAAGGTATTTTTTTAAGGCCTCAAAAGCTTTGTGGCATTCATCATCCCATTTGAAGGAGACATCCTTTTTAAGGAGGTGATGAAATGGTTGAAAACAATGGTCGGATAGTTGGGAAATAAACCAATGGATAGATTGCAACTTGCCTTGTAAACTATGAAGTTGGGGAAGGTTAGTGGGTGGAGGAATTTCGAGAATGGCATTGACTTTAGCAGGGTCAACTTCTATTCCACGTAAGGAAATGATAAATCCCTGGAGTTTTCCTGAGAGAACCGTGAAGACACATTTCTTGGGTTGAAGGTGAACACAATACTTGATGAGGCGATCAAAGATGGTTTTCAAGACTCTAAGATGTTCAAGATGATGTTTTGATTTTGCGAGGAGATCGTCTACGTAGTCTTCTAAAATGTGGTGCATGATGTCGTGGAAGATGTAAGTCATAGACCGCTGATATGTGGCACCAGCATTTTTAAGGCCGAAAGGCATGACTCGATATCAGAAGGTCCCCCAAGGGGTGATGAATGCAGTTTTTTGTTGATCTTCTAGGGCCATCAAGATTTGATTATAACCCGAGAAGCCATCCATAAGCGATAACATCTCATGGCTAGTGGTAAGGTCAACCAACTGGTCAATACCAGGAAGAGGAAAATCATCTTTTTGGCAAGCTAGGTTAAGGTCACGGAAGTTCGTGTAAATACAAAGTCCCCCCATCGCTTTAGTGATAGGGATGATGTTAGAAATCCATTGGGGATAGTCAATAGGTAGGATGAAAGAAACTGAGAGAAGGCGTTGATGCTCCTCTTTGACCAGAAGAGCGATGAGAGGGGAAAATTTTCTCAACTTTTGTTTTACGATTTAAGATCGGGAATGGTTACGATATTATGGACTACTATAATGGGATCAATACCACGAATATCAACATCGGACCAAGCTTAAAGCATTGTTATGATTTTTAAGAAAAGAAGTGATGGCTTCTGTTCATCACCAATCCGCACTATGATAATTCTTCAATGGAACTCCTCGTGCTATGATTATTTACTAATGCACACTTTTTAGTTTTGGTGGATGTAATCTGAAACAAAACAACAACCGAACACAAGAATACCATCAACGACTATGACGACAAATCTGAAATATCAAAATAAATTATAATATTAACATGAAATCAAGTAATCTCACCCATGAGATACTTCAACAAGACTATGGGAGAAACTTTACAATTACACCTCTTGATGGCTTCTTCAACACACCTTTAATCGATGGCTTCCTTCGCACACTTCCTACACATATTTCTCACTACTTCTTTCTATCCTAAATGAGGGGGTGGCCTCTCTCATTTATAGAACTTCCAAGGCTTATCCATCCTATCTCTAAGATAGGATAAGAAATCCACTCGACGAATCATATTCCATACCTTAACTCTTATCCGTGACATGTAAGCTTATCTCGTTAAGATAAGATAAACCTTATCATTTTACATGGGTTCCACATTTTAGACTTTTTACAAATAAAATACAAAATATTTATGACCTCACTCCTTGTCCTTATTACCAATATAATATTTCTAATTCCTAATCATGTAGACCCTACTTCTCTAATTACCCAAACTTTGACATTTTAACATTACTCTACCACTTACGACAAATATTTACTTTTTACAACATTCCTATTGTACTTTGATTGCACTACCGTACTCCACATTATTGGCAACACCGTACTGACGGCGCCGTTATCTTCTATCAGACGCTACTACTAATTATACTTAACAACATCCTATTCCTAATACATACATTAATGAAATAGAAACTATGGAGGAAAATTTTAGTGTCGATAAGCCTAACAACATCTAGAGATTGGCCAATCTTTAGAATGTGCGGGTCGTCCCGAGTGTGGATGTTGACTTCGATAATCCGATTCATTCAACATTGTTTGTGTCTCGTAAGGCAATGACCGGTGAATGTAAGTGTCTTCCGCACCAAGGTAGGTGAGTATAGACTCGTTATCCCGACATCAACGACATTAATGAAGGAGTATTGCCCTCGACCATGTCGTGATACATGAAAGGAAGAGAAGAAGGAGCCTCGCCATCGTGTTGATAAGTTAGAGGTCCCAAGGAGATGGTGTTTATGAAAAAAAAAAACGTTAGGAGGAATGGATTCGGATCCATCGACTCCATTGGTGAAGGTGGTGGAGAAGGTGAAGAAGGTGGAGAGGGATCCACATCCTCAAAGAGTTCAATCTGGGCCTTCTTGGTAGGTAGTTTAGTAAAACCAATTCCACTATGATCATTGTGCATGTGGTGGTACATGAAATAATAGTGTGACGAACTTGCTCAGTAGAAGCCAAAATTGAAACCTTTCCATGCACATCGATGTAAGAAAGTGTGGGAGAAGTGGCAATTGTAAGCGAGTGAAGGTCACCAAAAGGGTTGGGTTTGTGATGGTGGTTTGGGTGTGTAAGTGGAAGTATCGAGTCCCCCATAGGTGAGATTGGGTACGAAGATGGGGAGGACCAAAATAAAACACTCGCCATGCGGTGATCATAGTGAGGATGTTGGTGAAGGTTTCCATACTTTGTGGAGTAAGGAATGTATTGACATTATATAGGTGATACTCTCCCATAGTGAGGTGTCAAACACACCTTCCAAGGGATCAGTGGTCAATATGTTGGTAGATGGAATGGATGAAGTGTTAGAGGTTGAATATGAAGAGGTATCGGTTGGTTGGGAAGTAGATGGGTGATTGGGAAGCTACAATAGTGGTAGGAATAGAGAGTTAGGTGCGGGTGAGGTCGCAATGGCAGTGTGGATGGGGTCAGGGGTGAAGAAGAAGTAGACAGGAGGTAGACACCTTAATAGGTACAAGAATGTCCTTAGGTTGGTAAAGCATGTTACGTGTTTTGAACGGTGATGGGTTAGTGGGAATGGTATAGGTATGCCCTTCATGTTCAAACTTTACACAATGGTGCAAAGTAGAGGAACACAAATTCTTACTATTACACGAATCTAGGGTCTACCAAGCAATAGGTTGTATTGAAACTCCCCTTCCAAGACGTAAAATAACTCGAACAAAGCATGCGGGGACCTACACGAACATAGAGGATGATAGTGCCAAGCGTAGAAGTGATAGGGTCATTAAATGAATGCAACATGATGGGATGTTTATGCATGCAGCTTATCTCGTATGCGCATTTGTTGAATATGTGGGAGGAGATGATGTTAATACTAGGTCCCCATCGATCATAATGTGCCGTACACATATATTATCGATATGGATGAAGATGAAAAGGGCAGGATTAGGGCAATCGGTTTGGTGTGGTGTAATATCTTCATCCAAGAAGCTAAGGGTGGAAAACTTGGTGAGTAGGTGGAGGTGTAGAGGTAGGTGGTAATTTGGTGAGAGAGGGGACATGATGAGGTGTGATAATGGAAGCTACAGGTGTGGGATCATTGGGTAAAACCTTAATAGCTTGAAGGACCTCCATGAGGGCTTACCGATGTGACTCTGAGGTTTGGATGAGATTAGAAAGGGACATTTTGAAAGAAGATTGGTGTAATTGTTTGAGCATCGCGCGATGTGTAACCCCATAAGAAATAGGATATACGGGACCATGAATAGTGACTTTAGGTGCGGGTGCAATTGGTATGTTGGGTACGGGTTAGTTGGTGGGTCGGTTACCTTGTCTTTTTCGAGTGCGGGTGGCAATGTGGACCATGTTGATTTGAGGTGAAGAGGTAGATGGAGAAGGTTTTCCATGAAAGTTATAACGACAGAAGGACAAAAACCAAGAGGTGGGTAAGATCCTTGTGAGATAAGTTGGGCACACTTTAGGATTTTAGGAGGGGGTTTAATAATCTCTCCGATACAAACCATGTTGATTTAGAATTTTGGGGGTGGATAAAAGGTTATGGGGGTGAAGATGGGGGTCAGGTGTAGGTACGGGAAGAGGATGTGGGGAAAATGGTGGAGGTGAAATAGGTTCATCATCATGAGATCATCATCATCGAAATTTGGTTCGTAAGGACATAACTGGATGAGGGCTGCCTTTAAACCCTTATAGTTTCGCATCATGTCCCGGTACATGATGGTAAGCACAAATTTTAGTATCCTAAACCCTTCTAGTTTAGGTTTGAGAGGGTCGTAAGGTCTAAGAGGTGGTAGTGTGATAATAGAGATTTATAGGAGGTTAGCAGGATAATGGTGTATGAGAGCCAAAAGTAGGTCAACAGGATCTTGGGTAGCGGATGGAGAATGGTCACCTAGTGGTAACGACATTTCTACCGGATCTTGGATAGGTGAAGGAGATGATGGGTGCTCCTCTGTGGGTGGAGGAGGTACAATTTGTGATGGCTCACTTAATGGAGAAGCTAGAGGCGAAATGATCTCGGTGCTAACAAGAGGCTCATCCACAAGTGCATGAGGAGATGAAAGGTATTCCTATGTGGGTGGAGGAATATATGAAGTAGGTTCTATGTAGGTAGAGGACTTTGGGCTAGGATTTCCTCGATGGAGGGAACATGAGATAAGTGAGAAACAACTAGTATGTCAATGAAAATAACATGGACCTCACGTGTATTACTATCATTATTTGAGGCATCACCAGTTTGGTTAGCAGACGGGGAATGATTAGGATATGGTTTCTTGAAAATGTGGAGGTTTTGGTTGGTAGGTGCATTCGGATTATCCAAGAATAACTCACCGCTCTTGAGCATTTCTTGAACAATGTTTTTGAAAGTGATGCAATTGCTATCACTATGACCTTTTACATGATGATAGTTACAAAATTCATTCTCGTTATACCATGCATGTGTGGGGAAAGAGGATCAAAACTAGTGTGTGGTTTTACAGAGGAAGGGTGATAAAGCACCAGCCTTAATAAGCTTTTCTAAAATGGATGAATATGGCTCCCTGATTGGGGTATATTCTCTTTGTTTGTGTTTGAATATAAAAGTCTGGACCGGGAAAGATTAGATGATGGTTTAGCGTGATTGGATGGATGGGCGGGGCCGGCCTTGAGTACGACCACGTTGGTTCCCTTGGATTTGTAGTATTTATTTTGAGGTTTCGAGGAAGAAGAGATATCATTTGATTTGAACGAAATAATCTTATTTCGTAATTGGATTTTCTTTTCTTCAATGGCACGAATCTCTAGTTTTTGTGCAATAGTAAATGCCTCATCAAATGTTTGAAAAGTCTGCACCTATAGGGTCGGTGAAATATGTCTAGCACAAGCCCATGTGAAGAGATCCATGAGTTCGGTTTATGTTAATTGGAAAGTGAGTTGATTGATTAGGTTACACCAATGAGTGACAAAATTTGTGATAGATTCATCATCATTTTGATGCGTAGAGTAGAGGTCACCATGGTAAACCTTCTTAACGACATTAATCGAGAAGTGATCCAAGAATGCTTGGGCTATCTAATTGAAAGAGAAGATAGAATGTCTAGGTAATCCACTATACCACCAATGCAGGCCCGGTTAAAGACATGGGGAAATTTCTTAGAAGCAAAGTGTCATGGGCAATAAGATAGCACCCATGTTTAAAAGACCACAAATGTTGTTATGGTCCTCTTTTTATCAAGTGGTTAAATTTTGGCATCTCCCAATGTATGGGATATGGGCGAATAGGAATGGATGGGTGAATGGGATCATTACAAATTTCATCGTAGGTGAGAGAATTATGCGAGCTAGAAACCGATGCCTCTAATGTGTGCATCTTGTCCATCATTAGCTTGATGAAGTCATTAGTAGGTTGTGAAGATTGGGTACCTTTGGTAGCTGTAAAGGTGGTTGGTGTTGAACATATGAAGAGTGCAACATTCTAATGTATGGTGATGCCGAATAGGGAGGTTAAAAGTGGGGAATGGACATAGGGGGTACATACCTGAATGAATGACAAATGAAATGGGAGGTGGAAGGTAGTAGGTGTATGAAGGTGGGATGGTCGTAGTGACTCTAGTAGTGATAGAGGGAGAGGACTGTGGAATAGAGAGGAAAATGTTATGGTAGGGGTTAGTGGTCACCGACATCAAGGGTGGTCAGTGTTGCACCGGTATATGTGAAAAAAATGGGAGTAGGATGAGGCCATGTTCTGGGTAGTGGACGAAGGTATGGTGGAGACTGTGGGTGCAAATAGATGTAGATGGACATGGTGGTCAAAGCTGGTAGGGGCCTAGTGAGACACAACTCGAGGATAAGATAGGTGAGGGTAACACGGAGCCGTAAGGGGTTGACTGGAGGTGGATGGATGAGGGCAGAGGAATGGATACGGGCATGTTGTATATCAACCGATGAGGTGAGGTAGAATGGGTGAGGTAGGTTTTCGAAGGTTCTCGATCAAGGAGTCGTGCAAACTCCTCATCACTTGTGGAAATAATGATGGTTGGTTGGGATCCATGGGCGATAGAATGGAAGGTGGTGAAAGGGCTGACATGAGTGGTTAACCCACTAGCGTGAAATACGAGAGCATTTTTTTGACTATGAGTCCACACCATGTGGACAAGGATTGATCTGGTAAGACTCAGTATTATGTTTGAATGACACAAACACAATAGCAGTAAATAGGAACACAAGCAAAGTGGTGAAGTGGATTAGGTCAATAGGTGAGCTATAAAATAACACAGCTCGATTGATGGTTAGGGTATACCAATGATGGTTAGGGAAAACCGATGCCAGCTGGGGTAGAAGCTGGGTCCACCTATCATGGAAAAAGAACAGCTTTGTCGAATGAGGGAACATACCGATAATTTCAGAGACATGTGATGAGAGGTAGGGTGGATATTTTTAACAATGAAGGTAAATCCAGTGACAGGACCTTTTAACAAAGAAAGAAGATGAAGCGGTGTCCTTTTGGGTAGGTTATCCAAAAGACTATAAACCGACGCCGGTTGGGTTGAACCGATGGCGATTAGAGGGTAACCGGCTTGGTCGCTGACCAACACCGCCATCGTGAAATTGACATAGAGATGAAGAAAAATGGTTGTGATTTAAAATCAAGTATGAATCAAACCAGAAGTCTAAGAATGATACATATAGGGTCCAGGCACACTCGATGAAGTCGAATACACCAACTATGATGAGGAGTGTGCAAGGAGAAATAAAAGATGAAGAACGTAATCTCGCACCTCAAAACACAAGTCAAACAAAACACTAAGAAAAATATGATCCTAAGAGTGCCTGTTCTATTATGTTTGTTCAAATTTATGCTATTTTTTGGGACCGATCGTATGAAGAGAACAATAGAGTTTTTGGTGAGGAAGGCTTCTACAAGAAGGAGATCTAAAAGGTGAGGTTTCAGGAATGTTATGGTGGGGGTGCCATCCTCTCGAGATATGACTTGACAGAAGTAATGAGTGGGGGAGTACCGACAATCCTCCGATCGCCTGATCGTCAGCGCATTCCCAGGAAGGAAATTTTTTTAAAGATGTGTTAATTAAAATTTTGTGCATGTTTTGGGTAAGACTCATAAGAAGAGAGAAAGTGCTTTCTATAATTCATTTTATCAACCATCACCTGGGCATGACTTCTAACGCATAGGTTGCCTCATTTAATGTGCACTAATGCAATAAAGCGAGAATGAAATGTGGTTAATTTTAAGCCCAAATCAAAATGTGATATTCAATGACATAAAGAGGTGAACAGAAGAGGGATCCTCTTTCACTAAAATGTAGAAAGTGAGAAGAAAGGATCCTTTTTAAGCACACCAAAAGAAATATTTCCTTTAGAGCAAATAGAAAGAAAAGAAGATTACCAAAGAAGAAAATTAATGTGTATGAACTTTTGGAATGGAAACAAACACACAAATTTTTCCTAAGAATGAATAAAATGCAAGGAACCCCCGAATGGGTCCCACCGCGTGCCAAAATGTTTCACCGATTCTTAGACATTTCTTGGAATAATGACGAAACAGATAAGGTAATGGGCGTAGGATGAATATCTGTTGTAAAATGGTTGAAGGTTATTGCGCGTGTTGACTCCCGATCCACAACCTGACTGTGAGAGATTCCTTTTTGGCTAGGAGGAACTACCTGAAATAGAAAACAAGACCACCATAAAGAGTTAAACAATATATGTAGTGGACTGCCTAGCGTATGCTAGATCCGGGAAGTATGATACTTCCTAGACGGCTGTCAATCCACTGTTTTAAGCAATTTAATGCGAGAAATAAAGTAAATGATGTCCTATCGTAGTCAATATGATTTAGGTATGTCATCCAAAATACAATAAGTAAATATCTAATCTAACATGCTAGGCTAGTATACGATCAAGGTCAAGGTAAAGGTTTGGTTTCGCAGTCCTGGTAAAGGTCTGGAAAAGGTCACAGGAAATTATGGGTAACTCAAGGATAGGTAGGTAAGTCAGTGTTGTTGGTGTAGCGGGTGTTGTTCGACAACAGGCAGAGACCGATGTCGATCTAGGAACTAAATATTAGGTGACTCACGGTCACCGACAAGATGATAGAGGATCAAAACAAAGTTCGAAGAGGTTTTTCCAAGTTGGAGATAGAGGAGAGTGAGGTGTTTGTGAGGTCTAGATGGGATATCGAGGCTAATGGGTAGGTATAACCCGGGTTTAGGTGGAGCTAGGTTGGGCCATGGGTTAAATTGGGGTGAATGGTGATGATGAGGTCAATGTATTGTAGGGTAACACGCATCGTTAAGGAGAACCGATGCCATAGGTACTTATGGGATAATGGGAATGTCACATGAACCGAGTTTTGGTTTCCCTTTGTGATTACACAAAGGACTGGGTTGGTTGGAGTGTGGTATTAGGTTGTTTGGATGGATTTGGCAAGGTTTTAGTAGGGATATGGAGGTGTAAGGATCAAAGGTGGTCAATGGGTGGCTGGGAGAGCAAATAACATGCAAAATGGATGAAAATATAGTGAAGAAGTAAGTAAACGAGAGGAGTAAAATGTTCTACTTACCTTAAAGTCTAAGGTTCTAGATGTCCGTAAATGAGGAATGAAGGTGTTTGGTAGGAGATCGAGTCTTATGGAGGATCACCAAACATTGAAGAGATCTTGCATGGGCTCTTGGGATCTCCTTCTTGCTTGGTCGATCAAATCTATGCTTGAGATGAATGTCTAGATGGCTTTGTTGGATGAGTGCTTGGACATTTGGTGCGGTGGGAAGAATCCTTACTTTTTTTGCTTGCATGCGTGCTCGTGAGTTGGAATGTGCCAACCTCGAGAATAAGGTTACTTAAAGGAATATAAGGGTAACTGATGGCGGTTATGGGTTGATGGTGTTGGCTTAGGGGTGACTAGCGTCGGTTAAGTGGGATTCCCTAAGTTGCTAAAAATAGGAGATCATGGCTATAATGAGAGCTACATTTTCTCTCTATTCCTCCGAACAGAATGCGGAGTTACTTGTTGTGTCTGCAGAATGAGGTGTAGGCATTCATTTCTAGGGTGTTAGTTAGGTTTTAGTTAGTTATGGAAACATGCAAATAAATAGGCTTGGGGTGAAAGGCTAGGTGAGGTGGAGAGGTGGGTGGGTATTAAGTTAATTAGGATAATTAAATAATAGGCTATAATGAGGATAAATATTAATTTAATTAAATTAATATTAGTTTGGGGTGAAAGGGGCCATGATTAGGTATGTGTTTAAGTTGATTAATTAACAAGGGGCTAAGGGAGCGTGACCTGATTTTGATGTCTACACCATCATGTTCTCGAGACAAACTAAGTAGAATTCGAAGCCAGGAGGGCTAAGAGGATGATCTTCATAGAGAGCACCATGTATGTAAGAGTGAGAAATCGTGCCATAGTTTCACTTGATGTCACTCACTGGGAGGTAGTGTTCTTAAACACTCATTTGAACCTTGTAGTGTGATCACACTTCGAAAGGAGGAAGGACATTATAACCACATCATTTTAGTCAAATAGGTTAAAACTATACATGAAAAGAATCTCATTCAAAGTGAAAAATACTTCCATCTAAATGGTGTACTCTATTTTAGTAAGAGAGATCTAATGAAATCAAAAAAATGGTTTGAGAATCATGGGCTTTGATCAATGGATGTCATGACTAGGGTTTCAAAACCAACGCGAATGGCAAGTGATAGACGGATTTCTCGAGGCGAACAACATGGCGCAGTGGATACGCTCCGGGAAATTTCCAAGTTTTGGACAAATTTGCAAAAAGGAAATTTTAGCCCGCGGGCCCGCCGGCGAGTTGGAATGTGCCACGTGTCAGAGGGGGAAGCGGAGTGAAAATTCGCTAAGTGTTTGGCGCATGGGAGAATTTTGAAATTTTGGCCCGCGGCCAATGGGGTGCTGCCACGTGTCCCAGGGGAGATGGCGGGCGTCCGGGGAAGTTGGATTTTTTGGCCAAGTTTTGGTCAAAAGGTCAAAACGGAAAGTTTGGCCCGCATGGCCCGCGACCAATGAGAGATCGCCACGTGTCAGAAATTGGGTCTCGGCGTCGGGGAAAGGAATCGGGTTTCGGTGGCGCAGGAGCATGTCGGGGTCTCCAAAACCCGACACAAAGAGCATGTCGGGGGTCTCCAAAACCCGCCAACAAAGAAAAGATGTCGTCGGGTCTCCAAAACCCGACGCAAAAGGAATCGGGTCTACAGGGCGGAGAAGCATGGTGGAACAACATGTCGGGTGGTCTCAAAACCCGACATCAAAGAAAATATGTATTCGGGCCTCCAAAACCCGCCAACAAAGGAATATGTCGTCGGGTCTCCAAAACCCGACATCAAAGCAATCGGGTCTCAGCGTCGGGGAAGCACGTCGGAAGAACATGAAAAACAAGCATGTCGAGCACCCCTCCGAGCCCGATGCAAATGCGCGAGGGAATCCTCGAAACCCATCAAGCGCAAAAATCCCGCCCACGCAAATGTCACAGAATCCCGCCATTTTTCGAGGTTGTGGGTTTTACCTACCGCCATGAGGAAATGAGTTAAATGCAGCTGAGGTAGTCAGGAAAGCTCCGAACTTCTCTTCTCCCATTTTTCTTCCTATATATTGGCCAGGAGCGGCTCTTTTCAAGGGTTGGACATTTTTGTTTTGCATCCTCCCTTCTCTCCTGCTCGCAAGAGGATTTGTGGAGTTTTCAAGCCTCCCATATGGATCAGAATGCAACGCTTTTTGCCTCTCGCCACCGCAATGTATCAGATCGACCTTCGAGCAATGTATATATGTCTCGTGATTGATTCTAAACCCTCTCATGTATTCATTTTGTTATTTTGATCTCTCACCGCATTTTGGTCCGTGCATGGTATCAGTCAGATCTATGTGGTCTCGTGTTTATTTTTGCAAAACATAAGTGTTCAACATTCCTGCATCACCTCCTTAGCTTTAGGTTTATTTTTATGCATTTCTCTCTCCCCGTCTCCTCGTAGTTAGATTAGGTTTTTGGGTAAACCTCTGCGCTTATTCGTGCATCCGAACAGAGGAATAGGAGCCGCCTTCATCCGAGAGCTTTTCCGATTTCGCGAGGTCCCACACTGGGAAAAGCTCCATGTTGTGCAATCAAGACCGAGACTTTCAACCCATCGTGTCAGCAGAGTCCTGTGGGTGCCGTGATTTCACACCAACAGTTTTGGCACGCCGGGTGGGACCAAGAGGTCATTCCACCAAAATTTGAAGGAGTTTTCACGAAATTTCGCTCAAGAAAATTGCAAGTTTTAAAATTTGGGTTTTGCTCCATCTGATCGAACTCCAAATCATTTTTCAAGGGTTTATCTTGCTCAAAACAGGTCAAAATTTCAGCAGTTGGTAGATCTGAGGGGAACCTTCAAAAGGGTATCCTTAGTTTTTTGATATTTTGATTTCCAAAATTTCGGGTAACAAGTGATTTCGGTTTTCGGGTCCGAAAGCATCAAAGCAGACCCAACAGTGTTTTCGGTTTTTGGGGGATGCATTGCATGATCCTATACGCAACAGCAGTCTTTTCAGGTTTTGAGGGATGTCGAGCATGTCCCGAGTTCCAACCATGGCAATTCGGGTTCTCAGAGTCAGATCGCATGACCCGAGTTCCGCCCCGTAGCTTTCGGGAATGCACTGCACGCACAACAAGGGCCAAGATTCCGATCAAGATTGTCCCCCCTGGGTCCTTCAAATTTTAAATTATATTTTCAATACTGTCAAGTTTGGTGTGTAACTTGGCAAAATCCAAATTTCTGAGGCTTGTTATCTAACACATCCGCGACTCCGAAGGGATAGAGTTCAAGGTGTAAGCAAGACGAGTTGCCCAGCACATGAGAAGAATTCAACAAGGTCTAATACTCGAGAAGAAGGGCTATTTGTCCACTTGCAACTTTCACTGTGTGGGAAGGAGAGGAAGAAGATCACAAAGATCGCCATCCCCACCTAACAGACTTTGTCTACACCTCCACCTCGGTAGACCTTTTCGCATCAACCAGTGGTTCTTAGGCCAATCATAATGGCGCATCTACCACCGAATCCCTTTGTCAAATTTCACTGAAGTAGTCCACTTGCCCTAAATGCTCGTAATCAAATTCCAAATTAGCAAATAAAGAATATCCCCTATTTTACAGAGAAAATCATACTACTCCTATCGATCACATCCAGATATTGCTAATGTATGCGCAATCCACGAAATAAATGAAATGGATGTCATAAAAGTTGTTGGCTTCATCTTTCAAAGGCAAGGCCTTACAATGGTTTAGAGCCTTACAAAGGTCTATTACTTAATCGAACCAACTTTGTTCACTTTTCAGAGCCAATTCGGGGAGAGGGCTGACAATTTGTCTTTATCTGAACAACCGACAACAATCAAAAGGGCTCCTAACGAACAAATGGCAGATTTCAACTTCAGGTTCCAACGACATGGGACAGGATCCCAATAACTGTCAGACCAACTGCCGAAGGAGCATTCCTTTATTTCTTAAAGGCTATAAATTCAGACATAGCCATGATGATCCAGTCAATGGGAGGGACAACACTGCCAGGGGCCTACGACACAACAATCAGAGCAGAGAACTGTTTGATCCAAGCTGGCAAGCTTGCACCAAGGCCGCCAATGCCTCTCTATCCAGAGATGGGAAATCCTACAACTAAATAAGCACCGTAGTCAATCCCATTCCAACTCCTAGAAATCAAAGCAATAATGAGGCATCCACATCTTCAAATACTTCAAAGGAATTGCAGGAGGTCATGAAACAACTGCAGAACCTTGGAAATGAGCTTGTGACTATCAAAAGACAGCAAGCTCAAAGTGCTAGACCATATCAGCCTCAAGCACAGTACCAAGCTAGGCCCTCATACCAACAAAATAGACCACCACCACCTCAGGCTGCAAATCAAAACCAAAACCAAGGACAACCTCAAGCTGCCAGGCCATTTCGGCCGTATGATCCAAATACAACGACACCCTCAAGAGCCTTGGTTCCAACGCAAAACAACATGGCACAGAGTACGACCGTGTTACCCTTGCAATCTCCTCACAATCACCAAGATGTTTCAATGGTGCACCGAATCAGGCCTTGATGGTGCAAACCATTGGTGTTCCTCAAGAACCAAGCCAAGAAGGGAATCAGCAGCAAGAAACGCAACAAGAAGGACCTCCAACAGAGACCACATTGGCCAATTGGCAAACGGAAGACTTCTGTGGAGTTAACCAACAACCTTTTCAAGGCGTGGCTGCCAACACACGGTCAAAGAAGAGAAGCATAAGAGGGACAACCGTCTAATCCAGTTGTTTCTCAACCCACTCTTACACAACAAGGGGTCAGCAGACCAAACATAGCTCCAAATGTGCAAAATCAGCCTAAGGTACCTGTTGCAGCAACACATGCACCTGTTCAAGCTCCAGAAAAGGTTGCACCAAGTAAGGGGCAGCAAAAGGACAATTCATCCCCCTTCAACATCATCGATCAAATGAAGAAGACACATGTGAACATTTCCATGTGGGAATCACCAAGCATCCCAGGCAACGAGATTTATCGTAAGTCCGCAATGGCTAATTGGTCCGCCACAAATGTATCAAACCAGGGACATGAGAAAGTTCTCACTAATGCAAAGGCAACATGATGGGGGCCGATAAGAAAAAATTAAGCCTCCACCATTCTATGTTTCATCGATTGTTGAAACCACTGGTACACAACCGCATGATAGATTCAGAGCAAGTAGTTCAAGATGCCAAGCAAATAAATGCGGATCAACTCGGGTCTCAAGTATGAGCCAAGGCTCAAAGGAGTAGTACAACTAGATGGAACGGCAAAGGGGAACAATTGGGGTCATCAAGGGGTTAAGCCTAACACTACATTCATGTCCTAATGTTACACCTTCCGCAAGATGTGTCTCAGAATTGACCTCCCGCCACTCTTTGCGTTGTGTTTATCAAGAGACTTCACCGCAAAGATTGGGTGGATATTTATCTGCAGATTGGTCGCACATGATTTTCAGAACAAGGTATGGGGCCAAAGCAACAATCAGATCAGAATCAATTGCCAATTTCCATATCGAGCCTCATGTACCAGGTCCTATCAATGCAAATTGCTCAGCCTTTGATCAGGAGGAGTGTTCAAGTGATCTAGAAGCAGGTACTAAGGTCGAGGGAATTCCTGATTTAACTTTGGATGAATGGGCAAACAAAAGTCATGAATTTGACCCCTATAAGGAAATTGAAGAATCTGAATTGGGCATGTATTGTGTACACGAAGAAAATTCACCCATTCCCGACATCATTCAGCCTGAACAAAGAGATGAAAGCAAAGTTTGGAAATTATTCTTCGATGGTTCGAGAAGCGCATAAGGTGCTGAGGTGGTGCAATGTTGTTGATTTCACCACAAGACATCAAGTATTATTCACTTTTCGCTTCCAGCTTTTCTTGTTCAAACAACACACTGAATATGAGGCCTTGATTCATGGACTTCATCAGCCAGAAAAAGGGGCATAAAGAACTCCAGTGTTTCGAGATAGCGAGCTAATCGTCAACCAAGTTAGGGGACAACATGCTACAAAGAACGACTTGCTAAAGAGCTACAAGAATAGGGTATGGGACCTCATTGAGGATTTCAAGCTTTCAACATCAGATCCATACCTGTGAAGAAAAAATGAAGCCGCAGATAGGCTCGCAGCAATTGAGCAACGCTTGATGTGGTC
The DNA here is from genome assembly GCA_018340775.1 of Taxus wallichiana var. yunnanensis. Classification (NCBI taxonomy): domain Eukaryota; kingdom Viridiplantae; phylum Streptophyta; class Pinopsida; order Cupressales; family Taxaceae; genus Taxus; species Taxus wallichiana. The sequence goes on from CM031241.1 coordinate 261,988,183, forward strand.
GACAACACATCGAAGAGAAAACGCAGCCACACATCCATGTGGTCAGTAAGGCCAAAGCCCAGATAACAACACAAGTCGGGCAGTGTTTGAGAACGATCAATGATCGTCAATTTCTTAGAAGAAGAAGCTGAATTCTCACTAGAAATCGATAGGCTAGAGCAAAGCAATATGGGGATCAAGTGGTGCAACCACGACAAACAAGCTTCCTAAGGGTTTAGTAACGCTGAGTCTATCTTCAACCCTAACGACTCGCCAGTAAGGAAAAGGCTAACATACAAAGTCAAGAGAGAGAAGATTCGAGCCAATTCCGTTGGGAAGGCAAAACACTTCAAATTGGTAAAGTGGCCACCGAAAGCAGAGAAATCAGATTTCATACAACTTTGCCAAGAATTTCCAGATGTCTTCGCTGAGCTATGAAGACTTAAGAGGATTCGATCCAAATTTGGCACAACATACCATAGAATCGATCCGATGCTAAGCCCATCGTGCATAAGGTAAGCAGAGACCACCAACCCTCACATCGAGCCTCTAATGAAGAAAGAGCTTAACAAGCTAATAGAGGCAAGCATTATATTCCCGATCAAGCACTCAAGCCGGGTCATAACTTGGTTCCTGGCCAGAAGAAGAGCGAGAAATTAGGTTATGTGTGGACTTCCGAGACCTCAACAGGCATCTCTCAAAGATCATTACCCACTTCCTTCAATGGAACAAATATCAAGTAGATCCGGCCTCGTAGAGATTCTCTCCTAGATGGCTACTCAGTATAATCAGTGATGGTGAAAGAAGATGACCAATTCAAGACGGCTTTCACCACCAAATGGGGACATATGCCTACAAGAAAATGCCATTTGGGCTATCAAATGCTGGAGCCACCTTCCAAAGGGCAATGGATATGGCATTTAAGGGGTCGATCAATAAAATAGTTCTAATATATCTTGACGACATCACCGTATTCTCAAAAATGCAAAGTGGATCACCTCTTTCATCTAAGGCAGTATTTCGTAGTGTAGAAGATTTGGGGTATCATCAATCCCAAAAATGCATATTCTTGGCTCACGAGGGAAAACTTCTAGGCCATATTGTTTCAAAGGAAGGGGCTCGATTGATCCCCCAGAGAGAGTCGAAGCAATTCAAGCTTGCCATTGCCAAGTCACAAGAAGGCTCTTCAAAGCTTCTTAGAAGGATCAATTTTGTCCGCAGTTTGTTCCAAACTTCAGCAGCCTCTCGTAAACCAATAACGCTGATGTTAAAGAAGAGCATGGCATTTAAGTGGACATCCAAGGCAAGGCAAGTTTCGAGGCAATAAAGGAAGCTATATCTCAAGCTCCGACTCTCACAATCCAGACTTCCAAAGATTTCATGTTATATGCCTTCGTGGTGGAGACACAATTTCTGCAATCCCGTACAACAACAAAGGAGGATTAGAACAACCAGCTGCTTTCTTCACCAAGGCTTGAGGAATATGAAACTAGATACTCTTTCATCAAAAGCATCCTCGCAGCGATCGTGAGCTTAAAGAAATTCAAGCACCTAGTCTCAAACAACAAGATCCAATTGATGGTCTCCCATGCGGAGTCAAGGACTTCCTTCTAAACAAGGATCCGAATGAGAAGCGTGCAGATGGATAACTCGTGTCATGGAATATGACATCGAGATCAAGGTCACAAAGCTAGTACGTGGAAAGGGACTATGCGAACAACTAGCCTTGAGTCAACAAGTTGAAGCAGGTGATGAAAAAGAGACTGCCTTGGTACTACAGGATGGTCAAGAACATGAAAATGATGATGTGCCTACTCCTTGTTGGACTCAGAATATGATACACTTCCTACAGACAGGCCTATGCCCTCCAGAAATGAGCAAAGCAAAGAGAAGATACTTTAGATTACAAGCTATTCCATATGTGCTTGTTGATGGTGCTTTGTTCAAGAGGGACATCAATGGAGTTCTATTGAGGTGCATTGGGACAGGTCAAATTGAGAGGGTGTTACGAGATTTTCACGATGAAGATTCTGGTGGACATTTTGCCCCACGAGTAACAGCTCTCAAGATAATGAAAGCAGGGTATTATTGGCCCACAGTGTTCAATGACTGCTATACATGGATAAGAAAGTGCAAGAAATGTGCACTCTTCACAGCTAAAGAAAGACTAAAGAAGACTTCCATCGCACCCAATTTTGGTCTGACCAACCATTTATGCAATGGGGATTGACTTCGTCAGGGTCATCAACCCAAACTCAAGCCAAGGCCACAAGTGGATTCTCACGGCAACGGACTATTTCACCAAGTGGATCAAGCAAAGAGCGCCAAAGAGGCAAACGAGTCTAATATACTAGAGTTTTATGAAGGAATAGTGACTGTGTTCAAAGTGCCGCCACTATCATATCGTATAATGCATCGGCATTCATAGGTTCCAGGATTACGTAATGGGCTATCAAGAATGGAATCTATTTGAGCACCTCTTCAAATTATTACCCGCAGGTAATGGACAGCAGAGTCCACGAACAAAAATTTGCTAAGAATCATCGAGGACTCGATGAAAATCAAAGAACATGGCATACTGTGCTAAAATCAGCATTGTGGGTGACAGATATAACACCAAAGAGGTCTACAGCAATTCCCTTACAAGTTGGTCTATGGAAAAGAGGCAAGATTGCCTATATCATTAGAACCGCCCGCATTGGAGTTCATAAAGCAATTGAGTTAATGAGTTCGAACCAATGGAGGCCCTGTATGCAGAGAGTTGATGGAATTGGCAAAATTAGAGAACATGCAGCTCAAACAATCGAGAAAGATCAGCCTTAGTGAAAAGATGGTTTGATAAGAAAGCAAGAGCAAGGACCTTCCCGAAGGGGACTTAGTTCTAAAATGGGATGCACTGATCAAAAACCGGAAGGCATTCCAAGTTTTGACGCCATTCGAGTGGCCCCTACATGGTCATGGAATGTAAAATAGCAATGCCTTCCAATTGTCTACATTGACTGAGAAGAACTTCCAATTCCGGCCAACTAATCTATCTTAAACATCACATCAAGAGAGAAAAGTTCTACCCTTGTAAATATTAGCCTAGATTTCAATTCCTCTAAGTGCGTATGCACATTGTCTTGTCAGAGTTAGGTTTCGCTTCCCTAAGTGCTTCGGGCACAGTTTCGTTGCTCCCGGGTTGGTTTTCTACAGCTCAAAGTGTGTTCCTGAGAGAGGAGTTCAGTATCGATCGATCGGTTTCGTGTTATCGCTTATGACTCCATGCCCAATGGATCGCTAAAAGGCCATCGATCTTCTACCTAGCAGGCAGGTAACCCCGAGTCGCCAAATTGTTGTATATATTTACCCCCCCGGGTAAATATAGATAAACGCAAGCAAATCGGGTTTCGGAGGGGGAGAAGCATGGCGCAAGGACATGTCGCAAGGGTTGGAAAACCCGACAAAAGAAACCATCGGGTCTCTAGAGAAACAAGCTGAGAAACACGCAAAAGAAACATGTCGTAGGGGTTTCAAAACCCGACGCGAAAGGCAAGTCGGGTTTCGAGGCGAAAACACGCAAGAACGCATGTCTGGGGTCTTCCAAAACCCGACATCAAAGGATATGTCGGGGGGTCTTCAAAACCCGACACAAGGGGAAGTGGCGAGAGTCCGGAGGAAAACTTGGAAAATTTCCAAGTTTTGGACAAATTTGCAAAAGGAAAATTTTAGCCCGCGGGCCCGCCGGCGAGTCAGAATGTGCCACGTGTCAGAGGGGGAAGCGGAGTGAAAATTCGCTAAGTGTTTGGGCGCATGGGAGAATTTTGAAATTTTGGCCCGCGGCCAATGGGGTGCTGCCACGTGTCCCAGGGGAGGTGGCGGCGTCCGGGGAGAAGTTGGATTTTTGGCCAAGTTTTGGTCAAAAGGTCAAAACGGAAAGTTTGGCCCGCATGGCCCGCGACCAATGAGAGATCGCCACGTGTCAGAAATTGGGTCTCGGCGTCGGGAAAGGAATCGGGTTTCGGTGGCACCGGAGCATGTCGGGGGTTCTCCAAAACCCGACACAACGAGAGCATGTCGGGGGTCTCCAAAACCCGCCAACAAAGAAAAGATGTCGTCGGGTTTCCAAAACCCGACGCAAAGGAATCGGGTTTCAGGGCGAGAAACATGGTGGAACAACATGTTGGGTGGTCTCAAAACCCGACATCAAAGAAAATATGTTTTCGGGCCTCCAAAACCCGCCAACAAAGGAATATGTCGTCGGGTCTCCAAAACCCGACATCAAAGCAATCGGGTCTCAAAGGCTTTGGGAAGCACGCGAAGAACATGAAAAAAGCAAGCACATGTCGAAGCCATCGCCAAGCCCGATGCAAATGCGCGAGGGAATCCCGAACCCGACAGGCGCAAAATCCCGACGCGGAAATGGTCAGTTCGCCATTTTTCGAGGTTGTTGGGTTTTACCTACCGCCATGAAGAAATGAGTTAAGTGCAGCTGAGGTAGTCAGGAAAGCTCCGAACTTCTCTTCTCCTCATTTTTTTCTCCTATATATGGCCAGAGCGGCTCTTTTCAAGGGTTGACATTTTTGCTTTGCATCCTCCCTTCTCTCCTGCTCGCAAGAGGATTCAGGGAGTTTTCAAGCCTCCCATATGGATCAGTAATGCCGCCTTTTGCCTATTCGGCCACCGCAATGTATCAGATCGACCTTCTGAGCAATGTATATATGTCATGATTGATTCTAAACCCTCTCATGTATTTCATTTCGCATCCTTATTTTCATCTCTCGAATGCATTTTGGTCACTCGTGCATGGTATCAGACGCATCTATGTGGTCTGTGTTATTTTTGCAAAACATATGTTCAACATTCCTGCATCACCTCCTTAGCTTAGGTTTATTTTTATGCATTTCTCTCTCCCCGTCTCCTCGTAGTTAGATTAGGTTTTTGGGTAAACCTCTGCGCTTTATTCGGTGCATCCGAACAGAGGAATAGGAGCCGGCCTTCATCGCCGTGATTTCGAAAAAGCCCATGTTCATGAAATCACACTGTATCATGTCTAACGATCGACTTGTGAACTCGATCCTCTGGGCCCGTGGGTGTCACCAAAATTTCAACCAAACCTCAACAAACCCTATACCATAAACAACCATCGAAACCCCTGAGCCCTTCGTAAGGTAATTCAAGAGGATTCAGAACCTCCGAACTCAACATGTAAATATCTAGAGTTTCCCAAACCTGCAAAACTCAAACTCTAAATCAAACCCTAAAACCCTAAGAAAAGACTAAAGAAACCATAAACCCTTAAACCCTAAACAGCTATGGTGGTCAACCTAAGCCCCCAAGGCATTGGCCCTTAAAACCAAAAATGGCAGCCAACGCTTAAAAAATGATTTTAAAACCCTAAACCAGCGAATATATAACAGAGACTTAAAACTAGAAATGAAGTGTCCTCTACCCCTAATCCCTATAATCCTAAACCCCGAAGTACCATGAGTACCTTAAGAGATAATCACACCAACATGGGAATGTCATGGAGATTTGACAAGTTTTAATACCCTAAACCACAATCGAATCCCTTTCTTAAACGTATAGGGGAAGTTTTAAATCATGTGATGTTAAACCTTATTGAACATCATGCACCCCGAGCCCTGCAAACCCTACGCTCACTTTTTAACACACGCTTAACCCTAAACCCTAAACAATGAGCCCAAGATACAATCCATAACACTCACACGCTTCTTAAATCCCAAGATAAAGTCATAATGTTTTACACACATGTCCAATTAACTCCTTTACCAACTCCTAGATAATAGCTTAACTTTACCAATTTAGTTATACTGCATGGCATGTTAATTCACATCCCATTTCCGCTTTGCTAAATTAGAGATTTACCCATTCCTACGTTGAAACAGATTTCACTCTCATATTTCTACCACTCGCAAAATTTTCGCACCTCCGTTCATGTGCCTTCATCCATATTTCCTACCCGTGAATAATCTTTTGTAGATATGGGGCCTATGTTGACGTACACGATATATCCAACAAGCTCTCGCCTGATATTTTGGAATCGATACAACCACGCTTGAAATTTTTGAAAGTGCATGATGGCCGGATTTCCTCCATTGGCAGTATATGAATAATTCAAATGTTTTAATGGAATCAAGTAAATTTGAAATGGAAATCGGGAAGAGGGGCATTCTTACAATACATAGTATCGGTAAAATACTTTCCTTTCACCAACTATAATTAGTCATCTTTCTTGGTTTACGTAATGAGGAGTTACCTGGCACATATTTACTTAGTGACTTCGTATTCATTGAAGTAATTCACAAAGATTCTCATATTATAAAAGGACCTACTGTATGGAAGTAATTAAAAGATTTCAAATTCATGCGCTTCATAGATAATAAGAGAAAAGAAAAAGGGGTTAAAAGTAATCACTATACTCTCAAAGAACTTGAAATGGGATGAATTTAGAAAACACAAATTCGACAAATATCGCTACATGTTAAGCGGCAATATGATGATTGTATCGGGTCATGTGTTAAGAATGTTAAGGCCATCTTCGAAGGTCTTTGAACATACCTCAATATAAGATTAATTTTCCAAAATTTCTATATGAATCCATTTGTGTTGATATAAAGAAATTTCGACTGGGGCTCCACGATTTGAAATTCCGGTGGCCTGGGAAATTCACTTAAACCCCATGCAAAAACATCGGAGTTTGTTAAGACCTAGAGGCATGTGATGTAAAGAAATGGTTAAATTTTTCAAAAAGAGTGTTCCTATCTAATCCTACCTCTGGGTCCTAAACCCCCCTCGACCTCCTCCTCCTGAGACTCAAGAAATGTCTCCAAACCTTCAAAGCCTAAACCCCCTCCGCGAGACACCAAACCATGATGATCCTTGTCCCACAAATAACCTAAAGCAACCGATAAAAAGCCCTAAACCGTAAATCAAACCCTACCCGCAGTCTCTCTAACAATACAACCGTAAACCCGTACTACTCCTAAAGTAGAAATGGAAATCAACCCCGAACTATGAAATATGTAAACCGAAGGATAACATGACAGAGATAAAGTGGAAGGGAACCCTAAGAGGGATAACCTAGTTCTCTAAACCTCTTATTTCGAGCTAATACTATCATGCCCCAAGTCCTCTAAATCCCCCTAAAGGTTCCAAAATTCTAGTTTGGAGCTGGCGTATAGCTTCCGCGAGAGAATTAACGAACCCAAACTCCTAAACTCCTAGAGAGGCCAAGGAAAATCACCCTTCTCCCAAAGCAAATGCTCCCAAAGATCACTAAATTCAAAAACTACAAAACACTAAAGATAACATGAGGAAGCCAATCCTTAATTACAAAAGGTTGTAGAGGAACGAGAATAGGAGGTAAACTCCTTCAAGCTAGAATAACAGAGGAGCTTCGCACCTCACTTACACTATCATGCCAGAAGAAAACCTAGAGAGCAAGAGCATGTTTTTCCTCAAATTCATTTTTTAAAAAGGTATTGCACAAATGGATGGAATAATGTTATAGATTAAGGTCAAATGGAAGAGGAGAATAAAACTCTTTGAAAAGAAAATCAATTGCGCTTAAAGGAAAATATGCTTACAATATGTCGACGCTATATGATCCCAAAGTTCTTTCTTTTCGCCTAATTCCCTCTTCGAACTTTTATGCCAAATTTTTAAAAGAAAATTTCTTCAAATGGAAAATATCTAGAGCTAAAGTGCAATGTTGGATATAGAGTTTGAGTGTGATTGCTGTATAAACGCTTGTAGCTACATATAATTTGTGTAATGATGTTGAGACCCCAAGCTGTTGTGTGAATTTTATAAGTTCACAAAAGTTTGAGCTTCTCCCAGAGAGAATTGAGATCCCAATCAATTGTTACGTGGGGGAAGTACACTAAGGGATTTCATTTTCTAACACTCTAAGCTTTCATCAAGGTGAATGGAGGGATCAACTGGAAATATTTTTACAATCAAAAATTAACACATTGGCCTCTTAATGAGGTCATGATTTACACAACGCCACTTTGGTTTTTCAATATGTTTCACTTCCACAGTGTACCGTCTCATGTTTCAAAGAGATGTACATATATTCTTCAAAAAGTATGTCAATAATTTTAAATAAAATGCGATCCTCTGTACATTAAATGTTAATTTTTGCCTCCCAAAGTATGATATTAGTTATCATGAGAGCAGGTTCACTTCTGCAGTTGGGCTAGAGGAAAGAGGTCATTTCCACCAACGAACCTCCGATGGTCATCAAATGAGCAAAAGATCTTCCATGGGTAAGATAATTTCGACCTCTAAGAAAATTGGATCGGGTATGAGACTACATGCCCCCACTAATCCTAATACCAGTGCCATGATGGAATTCAATTAGATGACCAAATAAAGGGAAGCTACAAGACTTTCAGAGGGACAATGCTTGATACATTTTGGATACTCCTAGACATATTCATTAACACAATTTGGATGAAACGTGGAAATCCTTTCCTCCAATGAATATAAGTGTTCTAGAATTGTAGAGCAATCGAATGCTAAAGTGAGCAAGAGGACCTATTAAACCTTTAGTTCTGGGGAAATTGGCTTGATGAACCCCATTTTGTGATGTTTAAGTTATGTATAACCTTAAATACCATTTTGATATCATAGTGCCATGATGAACAAATGATAACTTCTTATATTTACTAAAATAAATTTAATAAAGATTGAGATAAAAGAAAACTTAAACCATTTATTTTGGTGAATATATTCCTCCCATAAGCACACATATGCCACATACAAACAAGTAATGTGAGTGCAAGTATAACATGAGCACATTTCATCTTTATATGGGTTTGGGAATCCCAATCCATAGGCTTGTATTTACTCTCATCCACCCTAGTTTCGACTGCGGTAATACGTGAATAAATATGTGTTTAATAAAAAAATTCAAAGTCTCACGTATTACACCCCAATATCTTATGTGTTATAACATAATATTCCAAAAATAATTACATTACAGACGTCAAGCTCTGGGTTTTACTCTCTTTGGTGACAATATACTTCTTTTCTAAAATCCAAATTAGTTTAAGGCTTTCATCCTTAATTTCTTTTACTAGTGCCCTCTTTTCTTCGGTCAAAATGTATGCATACATTTTTGTAGACACAACTCTATGATTTTTCATCCAAATTCCGAAAAAATCCTCTTACTAAACTCTATTCTACACGCACTCGAAAAAAAAAAAAAAAATGACTTATTTTTCTAAAGTTACGGGGGTACACAAAAATATTTCATTTACTGGATGTGTGCACTTTGAAAATTTAATTAAAAAAAATATATTCATCCAAAAATTATGAAAATTAAGAGGACCTCGTACATGGAATTATCTAACTTTCTACCAGAATGGATTTAAAAAATAATTTAAAAAATGACTGTGGGGAGAGGGGGGCGCACACACACAGGTTCTTATCTTTTTGACACAAAAATGTACATACTCTATGTGCACACCACACTCAATTTCTCTTAATCTCCACCATTTTCAAAAAAAAATAAGTGGTTTAGAAACTAGATTCCGAGCTCTAAAGCATACCCATTCTTATCACTTCTGTATTAAATTTTGAGCATGTGCATGCTAGAATTATTAGATGAAGTTTAGGTTTTTTGATTTCGGTGGAAAATGTGTTTTCACTTTTTACTCCCCTTGGCCCCCTATGTTTGGGGTTAGCACATCGTCAGTTGTATAGATAATATATCGGATCTAAGCATACGTCCAAATAAAAACGGATATCTCTACCGGAAAAGCTACACAAAACAAGAGATATATAAATCGGCACCGCATTTAACATGGTTCACGCGGTGTGAAATTTCGTCCACTCGCTAAACAAGTAAATCTATTATCTAAAGCTTTGAATAAGATATATAATGAAGATTTACAACCTTCCACACCTCTCGGATGTATAGTACTTTTCTTTCTTTCAATATTTTACTTCTTCTCGAAGATTCCCTCTCTCACATGATTATTCTCACAATAATCATCAACTATAGTTGCGAGTTCTTAATTCTTACCTCTAAACCCTAGCTTTCATGCTTATATAGGTGTATACAAACTTAGGGCACTTAGCCATGTAATTACAATCAATAGATTTACTTTAATAATAAAAATAGATCTAATTCATTGAGTTAATTAAAACACTAATACACTGCTGCACACCCAGTGTTGTCAGATCTTGAAAAAAGCGTCGACCCGAATAGGTCATGATCTGGGCTCCTGGGATGATCTTATGTCTTTGTCACGGAGGAAGAGAAATGACCTCCACAGGCTGAATTATAGAAAACTTTTAATTAATCTCTACTGTTGTGGTTTGTCGACACATCATGAAAAAAGCATGCCATCCCATCCCACGTTTATATAAACCGCTCATCCCGTGATGATGGCGTATTTAGCCCACTTCCGAGCTTTATGAAAGGCTAAAACTTCCTTCAGTAGCGATTGATTGCACTTTGGGCATTCGCCGTAGGTGAGGAAGAAAGTGATATCGGAATACCATTCATCACTAGTCGCAACAAATAGGACCGTGAGAGCGGCCGAATCGAGGTTCTTCCGCACCGGTCCCGTGCGGTTTGATTTGGTGTAATGCCACTCCTTTCATCGGGGATTTGAATCTTTGTTTTCAGCTACATGGTGACATAGGCTCCTTGCCTCTTACCAGCGGATTGCTGGTTTAATATCAGTGTCATACTCACGGACTCACTGCGATCCAATTTCCTCGCAGGTGTTCTTCCTATCTTTTGTTGGGTTAGAATTCGATTTGGCCGTAGTGTCGGGGGACCCAAGACTTCCCAGTGTGAGTTTAGTAATGTAATACCTGAAATTTTTTACAGCTTCGACAACCATGGCGAAGGCATGCTTTTCCAGTTGAGACATTTTTTTGTCTCGTGAGGCTTGAGGGAGAGCTCATGAACGCAATTGGAGATTCAACATTCTCCGGAGTTCTTTTTGCATCAGATTGCGGACACGGTATGCTCCCGACATGCGTGAAGCTATACATGATGAAGTCCTTGGAGAAATTTCCTCAGACATACTAGGACTGGTGCGTGAGCAATGGAAGCTTTTATTTCTTCAAGCGAACTTTTCCCTCTCCTCGGCCTCCATCTCGAAAGTTGGGTGACCCCTTCATCATGTTGATATGTGATGGGTCTTCTCAAGTAAGTCGAGAGCAAACGCACGAGAAAGTTCACCTTTTCCAGAAGAAAGTTAATGAGACACAGGGCCTTGCTTCGTAGGTAGAGTAAAGGCTTTGAATAACCTTAACTCTTTCACAGGTATCTATCTTTGTTCCTTCTTTTGCTAACCACATGCCTAACCCAAGAACTTCCTATGCTCGTGACTCCAAAGACCCAGAGACTTTTTTTGGGTTTGTGTGGAGATCCCATGTTCCCAGATGTCAGCCCGATACTTGCTCCAAATGATCTGAATGATCATTTCATCATTTAGAGAACATGCTTAAGTCATCTAGTATAAACCACGCATGACCTTTCCCATCATGCACGATTGAATGCAAAGTCCATGGCCTCGGCGAAAAGTGGCACCGGCATTAGGCTAGGGCCAAAGGCCGCGCATCCTGCCGTAGGCAAATGTACCCTGTGGAGTAGCGAATGCTATTTTAACCGATTCTTCGTGTGAAACTTCAATCCGATCAGGTTCAAAACCTGCTGGGCATGGATGATCTCCGATCCATTCACTCGCCGCAGAACTTGATCCATTATAGGAAGTAAGTAGTTGTCTTTCAAGGAAGCTTGATTCGGGGACGCGAAGTTCACGCGATATGCGTGATCTTGCCATTTTTCACAAGATCGAGACAATATTCACCACCCAAGACTGTGGATAGGAAAGATGATTCGCATCCAACATTTTCTCAATTTCTTTTGCCTTCCGAATAGTGCTCCAGGATCTTAGGGATTATAGTGCCTCGCTTCGCGAAAGGCTTCTCGACATCTTCTTTTCACGGATGTCATGTCGACGCCCTTTCGTCTAAAAGATCTGTGATCGGCATTAGACCATGCCGCACATCCATATTTCTTCAAAGAACTTGGACGCACTTCCGCTTCTCCTAAAGTGTGCAACATTTTCTAATGTTCAACCGGGGGTGTTTCATCAACCTAAATTGACCGACTGCTTCTGGGATGAGTCAGATCGCCTCGCCTCTTTCTTTTCACAAACGGTCATGCCTCGCCAACAAGTGCTCCAGAGAAACTAGGCCTTTCGGGAATTTTATTTCCTTCGAGCTGACATATGCCGCCATTCCCTTCGATTCATCGCCTTGATCTACGGACTCCATCTTGGCAAGAAGTGGAAGTAGATCCTTTCAAAGTGCAATTCTTTAAAATTTTCCGCCTTCTCCGTAAAAGGAAATGAGCTGACATCATCACAACACCGCCAATGATGAGAATTATCTAGCACACTTGGGCAGAAAACCACCAATGGTGTATTTGTTTGTTTTCAAACCTGGGTGAGGAAGCATGAGGGATGTCAAAACAACAGTTGAATCGCCATGTCATTTTGAGCCTGAATGGATTCAATTTAAAAGCATCAAACTCTTCAATGTTGTCTCAATAATCGCATTACTTCAGAATGCCCGAGTTTCATTCTTCACTTGGTAAATCCTTTTAACTTGATTTACAACTAGCTCGTATCACCTCACACCCTTCGTGTTTTTAATCCCTTTCCTTCATGGTTTCGTACGCCGGCAGAACAAAGATTCATAATTTCAAAGAATATTATTCTCAGGTTTAAAACCGCAACTTGAGTAGAGGAATGACTTCCTCCCTGGGATATTAAGACGGCTCCTGGGCGCCGCATCCACCGGGTCGCACACTCGCCATCAACCGCAAGGTCCAGTATCTCATTAAGATCTTTTTCCCCCAATGAGGAACACTCCATTTTGTCAAACGTCTGCCGACAAGAAATAGTTCCCTATCCCCGATGATTCAAAAAGGATTTGAGCTGGGTCCTCGTGAGCCAGAATCAAGTACTTCTTTTCAGGATTCGCCCAAAGTCCGTGATACACCTGATTTTAGAATTCTAGCTTTAGACCACCCATGAATCTTCTCCACCAACCTCACTACAAAGCTTCTTCCCAAAGAAAATTCGTGAGGCTGCCGAATGTCAAGAACGAGAATTGTCATTTTACTCTTTATCCTGTGAACGCCGCAATGCAAATCAAGGCAAGGCTCGACGCACCAATTAAGGGAACCGCTGCTCTGGGCGAATATCCGCCAAAAGGCTTCGGGTAAGAGCGCAGGCCCAAAGCATGGGTGAATTTCACGCATGACGCTATCGAAGCCCCGAATCAATTATGCGCCATCACTGCGGACCATTGATTGTGAGGGAAAGAGATGAAGGCTCTATCTTGCTCATGTAGATGTTTGAGGCAACATTACTTG